>CM033470.1:327940388-327975388 GCA_019447015.1 Hymenochirus boettgeri | reverse complement strand
CATTGATGATGGCACCTGATTGTCACGTGTGATGTTGAATCCCTCTATTCCAATATTAATCATACGGATGGCATTAAGGCCAACTGAATATTCATGTCCATGCACGATAAGAACCATTGCCCTAAAACTAAGTTATCATTGATTTGTTGCGATTCATTCTGAGTCACAATTTCTTTATTTTTGATAACAATTTCTTTTACAGATCAGGGGACTGCCATGGGGCCAGGTGCGCTCCTCTTACGCCAATCTGTTTTGGGTTGGTGGGAGAGGGAAGGTGGCACTTGGTGAGACCATGGCTAAATATTTACCCCATGTCTTGGTATGGTTAAGATACATCGATGACCTGTTATATATGGCGGGCACTATGAGCTCCTATTGGAGTATATACAGAGCCTAACTCTAATCCATTCAATATTTTTTGACCAAGAAAATTTCTAAGACTAAATGTGATTTTTAGATGTGGTAGTGGAAGTAAGAGATGGCAGATTAAAAACGAAATTATATCGGAACCTACTGCCACTAACTCACTCTTACATTTTTAACAGCTCACACCCCAAGCACTTGTTAAAGGTATACCAAAAGGGCAGTTTCTGCGTACACGAAGGAACGCACACAGATAATGATACCGTATATACTCGAGTATAAACCGACCCGAGTAGTATAAACCGATGTGTACCCAATTTCACCTAAAAAAATCTAATAAAAGTTGTTGACTCGAGTATAAACCTAGGGTAGAAACTTGGCATTCAAGATGTTGGAAACTACAACTCCAGCTAATAAAGCATGCTGGGAGTTGTAGTTTCCAAACATCTTGAATGCCACCCTCACCCTCCCAACCAGTTCAGTTTACCTGTGGGCTCTCCTTCATCCAGGAGCTGTGGGCTCCCCTAAATCCAAGGGCTTCCTGGGACTGTGTGTGGCATTTAAGGTAAGGTCCTCTCCATTCCGGCAGCAGCGTCCTCTCCATTCCGGCAACAGCGTCCTTCCATTCCGGCAGCAGCGTCCTCTCCATTCCGGCAGCCGCAAGATCATTCCATGTACTGGCGCGCCGGTGACGTCACTAATTGGGCCGGGCTTGGTGCCGGGCAGTTACGTCGGCCAGCGAGCAGTACATGGAATGATCGTGTGGCTGCCGGAATGGAGAGGACGTGCTGCCGGAATGGAGAGGACGTGATCTTCAATGGCACTTAGTGACTCGAGTATAAACCGAGTCCAGTTTTCAGGCTGATTTTACAGTTTATACGCGAGTATATACGGTATATGGAGCTGCGGAGATCTGGGAAAGATGCTTTTTGGAGAGGGGAACCCCCCATATTATAACTACTTGTAAAAAGCATGTTGGTAACTTACACAGGATGATCTGCTGGTATCTAAACCTAGGTACCGGACAATGACCTTCGTTTTATAACACATTTAATCAGCAATGGGATAAAAGTTACGAAAGGTACTGACAGATAACTGGTTTATTCTTGGAGTGATCCGATACTGAGGGAGTTGGTGCCTGAGAGACCTTTATTGACGGCCAAGAGAAGCCAGAACATATCAGACACAAACTTTGCAGGAGTCATTTGAAAGATCTGTACCTCCCTTGGGGGGGGTATACGTACCATTGGTGTTGTATCCCTGTGGCTCTTGTAAATTGTGTAAATATATGTGTCGAACAGATTCCTTTGTGGATAGGATGGTAAAAGGTATAGGATTAGACAGTTCTGCAATTGTAATAGCAAAAATGTGATAACATGCTATCCTGTTCCTGCCCACTCTTTTATGTGGGAAAACTACCCAGAAAATTAAAGAAAGTTAAGTTCACCAGTATCTAAATTAGAAATGAACAGAGGTTAAGACAGATGGGCGAGGTATAACTAGTGTGGCAGAGCATTTTTGATAAAACATGAAGGTCGTACTGATACATTAAAATGCATGGTGGATTGATACTGTAAAATTGAATTTGAGAAAGGGTAATTGGATAACCTCCTACTCGAGAAGGAAGCACGGTGAGTGGATTATAGACTCTGTACCATGGCCCCGATGGGGCTAAATGAGGAGTGGGACTTAACTCCATTTATTTGACACTATGTAAATTCCCTTTTCCTTTTTCATACCAGATATGGATGTATCTTGGTGAAAGGTATCACGTTGGACAGACCACATCCTGGGACTCTATGTGAAGATCTGGATAAGATTCTGTTTTTTGAGTCGGATACTCATTCTGGTAATATTGGGAGACCTCTGATTATTCGAACATTTGCATATATGAGCCATACTTACTCTTTCCCTCTTGGTCTTTGATCTGTGCAAGGTGCTATTGAGCGATTATTTATAAGGGACAAGGTCAGATGGTATATATTTTTTTCTCTACATGCAAGGATTCTGGAGGCTCTGGGCAATATATGCTGATATGGTAACACTTACCTGAACACTATGTCAAAGGGAGCCTTTTTATGCATCGACTCTCACAGACATTCTTGGGATGAAGATTGTGACATTTATGGTTTCTATCTCATTATATGTGGATACTGTACATTCGCTTGTGTTCATTGCTGCTTTTACATATATGATTGTGATATCTTATATTGTTCTCTTTACTAGGATTACAAATATGGACTTAGGTCACTTTTCAATTGTTCGATATATGTCGTCTTGGCAAAGGGCATGTATATTGTTAATTTGCTGTAAGGTGTGCCCTGCCTCTTTTCTAGGATGGTATCCTGTATTCATGCTGCCATCTAGGTTTAGTACATTATCCAACGATGAACAGTGATAAGTGACGTTTATATATATCAAGAAGTGGTAATACGAAAGAGTGGTACTAGTAGCTCTGCCCAGTTATTTTATATTTCTGGCCCTGCCTTGATCTGTTTGCATATAGTCATCAGCTTCGTATGGCCTTTATTTCATTCGTTACTGGGATGGCCGGGCAGGATTTTGAAATGTCCCTAGGGGGACACGGCCCTCAATGTTCATCTTTTTCACGCTGAATGTAAACAGCTTATATGATATTATAACTCTACGTATTCCCTTAGTTTGATATATTGTTTACCCTTTTGACACTACTTTTACTGCTTCGAATAGAATCTATGTCTAACATATATACCCCTTATGATACACTGGCTTATTATACTGGGCAGGTACATGGTTTTGCCTTATCCAAGATGGCGAGAGGTCCATTCACTGTGGGCGGGGAGTAAGGTACCTAGAGAGATGTTTGAAGTCTGGGAGATTAAGCCTGACGTCACTTCTCTACTTCCTTAGCAGCCTGCTCTGATGGGGGTTTAAGGTGCGTGCAAATGGGTTTACATTGCCGTTGAGAAAGTCCGACCATGCGGCGAAACGCGTCCGGTGTTTTTAATTAGCCCCTGTTCCTAACATCATTTTGGTATCTGGTTAGTGAGACCTTTGGTTTGATCAATGTATGCTTTGCCATTGGGTAATGTAGCCCTACCGCTCTATTTATATCAATTACTGGTTATTATGAGTGGTAGGTTTCTATGTATATACTCATTGGGTTAATATTGGAGTGATTATTGTACTCTATGAGTGTGAATTGTGTGGCGGTGTGATAGTATACCGGTACTACGTGTTATGATAATGTGCTGATATATACTTGATACCAACTTACAAATATTGTTGATGATTATGATGTTGGGGTTTAACAGGGTGTTTTTTTAACTATTTTTGTGCACTATATATATCCCATAATTGCACTAAAAAGGATATTTACAATATAATAGCAAATTTGGGTGTGCCCTCTTTCCACGGCAGGTTTTCTTGTTGAGAATAAGCCACATCCATTCGGGGTGCCGTGGGCCACTCAGACACCCCCCACCACCACAGAAAACTCTGTGGAAACAGCCTTTTCAGGCAGAGTGAGAACTCTTCAGAATATTTGTCCCATTCCTGACCTCTTACTAGGATCTTTAGCTGCCTGCAGTACACTTTCGTAACAATTAAGAGATTCAACAGAGAAAAGAAAAAAAGGTGAGGGAGGGGGAGACTTGTGAGCAGAGTAGAATCTATGGTAAGGCTGTGCAGAACAGACACTATATATAAGGTAGTGAGTAAGGGGGTGGGGGCCATTCGGAGCACTGAGTAGACATTAATAATTTCATGACAAAGCAAGCACAGAAGAATATATGAATACCCCATTTTACATCTCTACTTTTTAGAAAATGTGAAATTGTTGATGATGTATAGTGACCCTTTAGTACTTACACTGGTGGTGTTGTCAATGTCTGAATCTGATGCTTGTGAATAGAGATGTTCGAAACTGTTGAGTTTCGTTCCGTTTTTCGAATTTTTAGGAAAGTTCCAGTTTCGATTTTCGAAAATTGTCTAAATTGTCTAATTGGTCCTAAAGTTCGTCGGGACCTCGAAACCCTCAGATTCGATTCGAAACTGGGTTTATTCAAACTCACATTACATCTCTACTTGTGAATTCCCCTGTCTATCACCTCTCTATTATCCTTGTTCTTTGGTTTTATTCTACTGAAGTTGATGTTATCACTTATCCATATCCTCTTGGAATTCCTCTTGGAATATACCATTTTATAGCTGTAATTCTTGAATCCTATCAAATGTGTCCACTTGTCTATTTGCTATTACTTCCTTTGACATAATAATTGAGGGTAGGTGCTGTTAATATTAGCCAGTTTATTAAAGAAATAGACTTATGGAATATCTCATTAGTTTTTCTTATTTCAGACTGAACCATGACAAATGTAACTACGTATCTGAATTGCATTTTGAAATGATTTATGCCATGTCTGGATATGTGGGGATTCATCTGTGCACGGAGCAGGGTTTAACTGAATTCTTAATCCCCAGGTACATAAGGATTGTGGAACTCTGAGATAATGATTATTTGTAGGTTTAGTGTTGTACATCAGTTGCCTGCCATGTTGCCACATCACCAATGTTTAAGCCATTCTCGTTCTGTGATATTTCAATATATCTTCTGCATGATCAGATATTGCTGCTCCATTGCATAGGTTGCTTTTTATTGCCTGAGTCTGTGTCCGATATGTTCACTACATTCTGTACTCTCAAATGTGTCTTCCAACAAGATGGAATAAACAAAAGGTACAAAACTAAGAGGAGATATAGGCAATGAGGATCAAAGTCCCTTTTCCTTCCTGCACAATGGTCGCTGTAGGTTGTGTGCCGTATGTCTTACCACTGTGTGGTTATTGATGTAGTTTGACACTGCGTAGTGGCAGATGAAGGGTATGTCATTGGGACCTGTGCTATAATGGGTTTTGTTTGAATACTGGGAAGCATTTAAGTCAGCCCTGAGCCTCCCCTGATGTGGGCAACTTTCATTTCTTACCAGATGCCGGTGGACTAGGCTCAGGTGCTCTGGGAAAGGCTTGCCCGGTGAGGAGGTGATGTGCTGGCAGAGGAAAATCCTTTCGGTACGGCATTTAAAGGGAGGGCCAAGATTGATCTCAGCTAGTCATCACCAGAGTGCTTGGCTTTGTAAAAGATTTGTAGGAGAAGGGCCTCATTGATAGGTTTTTTGTTTGTGTTTAATTGACTAATTAAAGAAAAATGTTTTGCTTTTCAAAGGAACCTTCATTAAAGGTGAATATATTACAATAAAGGCAGTTGTATACTTAATATACTTAACCCCCCCTAAATCATTGTGTTTTCATCCATTGACTTTGCCTGTATCCCATGTTCCTAACCTTGGAAGTTCTACTTAGTATCTGGGTCTGGCCCCTCCCTCAGTCCAGAGCCTTACTAACGGAATGCCCACTCTGCCAGACTTCTCTTTCTAATTGGTCAGGCACTGGACCTTAAGGTCATCACTGGGTATTTAATGGTTGGAGCAGGTCAGTGTATAAATTCCCTTAACAAAATGTCTGGAGTTGGGTTGTTTTGTCTGTTTCAAATGTGTCTAGATTAATTGTGCAGTCTGTCAACTCTATGGCAATTTAAACATCAACCTCATGTTCAAAAACCAATTGTGATCATGCTTTAACCAAGTGTAAGGAAGGCGTGCATTTGATGTAAAATTTTTAGAAAGTCCCCAGAAACGTATTTACCAAGCTTCACTCCGCTAAATCAATAAGCCAGCAGCCGTCTCTGTGCCAATCACAGACACAAGCTGCCAGTCAGGCCCCTAATGATACTTCATTCCCAGAAGTATCATTAGAGCAGAGGACGAGGAAATGAAGGCTGGTAAGTAAGTTTCTGGGGACCTACACTACATCAAAATGTTTATTTTGGGGTGGACATACTCTTTAGATTGTCCAAGTTGATGATATATCCATGCTCTCAGCATCCTTGGCTTTCCAAAGGCACCAATTATATTGTCAATACTGCAGCTTTCCAGTTTTGGAATGGAAAAACACTGCTCGGGCTCTTGTTATTAATATAAGGTACCTGGAACCAGCTGCATCTTAAAATATCGTGCCGTCATTCTATGCATTAGATGACCAAACACCCCAAATGGGATATGCCATAAATATAGTAATCTTAGCTGGTTATTGCTTGGGAGAAAGTTTTTAAGAAAGTTTAAATCTTTTTTCTTGATCTGTTTCTTTTCTTTGACTTTTTTAGCCCTAATTACCGAGTTATTTTAAGATTTGAAATGTATGCAGAAATTTTATGGGATACTCAAGTGCAGCGTAAACCAAAAGCACTTAGAACGCAGGTACGGTGTTTATTTCCTCCTAATGTATCACGTGGGACATGAAAATTGTTGATCTGAAGCACTTTAGTGGACACAGTTTTCCATTAGCAAAAACAGGAAGGCAATCAAACGTTTACAAGCTTGGTGACTTTGACATTATAAGGTTAAGAAATGTATGTGAAACTACTATTTTACTTATCTTGGTTAATATCAGGGCTGAAATCCATAAAACCCAGTAAAGAAAAGAAAGGAAATCTAGAGAAGGTTTGCTATGGATAGAGATTTTCGCAAATATAAATACATATTTTTAAATGAAATGTATAATGTATAAATAAACAAATTTAAAAAAAATAATTAAAGAACAACTATACTGCAAAATTTTATTTTAGAAATAAAAAAGTACCTGGGACAGGGAGGTAGAATAGATTATCCCACCTCCTAATAATGTTTTGTTGAGGAGCTATAGCACATACAGTTTTCATCTGCCAGGCTATGGCCCTGGGCCTTCCTGTATTAAAGACAGTGCTGAGCACCCAGGAAGCCTGAAAGTTGAATTTGTTGCTTACAGTGTGCAGTGTACATTATAAAGGAGATGAGAGCCCCAAAACATTTATTCTAATGTCATTGCATAGGACTGGATACCCGGTGAATTTATTGTGATTTGGAAAACATAGTACTTGGCCAGAGTCCATGCACAGCCTTATAAACCATAACGTCAGCTTTTACACTGGGGAAATAGGGCATTAAGTATCTTGCGGTTTAGAACATGCATTAAAAAATGCACACCCTGTGTACATTTTGTTAATGTGTTGTTTATTGTTTTTTTTAACTAATTTTCATTTTTTTAAAGGTGCCCTACAGCCAAAAGGTGTACGTTAAGGGAGGGTGGATGTATTCAGCACTGGCAAAAGGAGGCCATAGGAGTAAGGTAAGTTATAAAGCTGGAAAGTTATAAAGGTTCCCTTCTAGCTCCTGTTGGATTAATTGAAGAATTGGAGGTAAGACTTTTTTCTCCCGTTCTTCAATTAAAAGGAAAAATTATGATTTTAAATGGAGATACCCTTTAAAGGGGCTAGAGAAAATTTGATGGTTTACAAATGCAAAAGCATCAGGGTTATTCAATAGAAGTGTTTGATTGTTAAAAATGGTGCTAATTTTGTCCCAACCAATCAGAGTTTGCTTTCAAATGTTAAATAATATCTGATTGGTTGGGGCAAATTTAGCACCGTTTTTAAAGGGCAAGTCCAGCCCAAAATGAAAACTTACATAAAGGTAAATCACCCCCCAAATCTTAAACGGTAATAGTTTGAAATTGAAATATATAAGTCTAACCTGAAATCCTCACAATGACCTGTTTCCCCTGTTTGGCTTCTGGTTACTCCAGTAGCAACTGTCAGTTATGGATTTTGACGTTGACATCACAGCCAATGACTGATGTTAATAATCCCCTGTCTACCTCTTCTGAATAGCCCAGGCTCAGTACAGGTTTCTAAATTGCTCGGTTTCCATGGCACATCCAGAAGCATAGCAGGCATACAGTAATGAATTCATAGGACAAAGTATGATATATCAACATATTTGAAGAGGGCATCTTTTTCTAAAACATATTTCTTATGGGTGGAGTGTCCTTTAAAGGGGAAGTTCAGTGCGAATACATATACTTTTCAGAATAAAGAGCAGTATTTTCCCATCCCAATGACCATAATCAGCCATTCAGCATTGTGTCTGTGTTAATAAATGAACCAAAATACTAACTTCCTGTTTGCAGGACCCCTAGTAGAGACCATTATGGTTTTGCCTTGACCCAGTGCCTGGGTTGATTAGTTGCTCAGTAGAGATCTGAGCATGTTTGACCCATCCAACAGCCAATCAGTAGAAATTACTGTTAGGAACATTCAAGGATGTGGTGATTCTGGGAAGAAGAAGGCAGTTAGAACCTAAAATGTCACCTCACCATGTCAAAAGCAGGGAACAGCAAGCGTAGAGAAATTCAACTGATTTTTCAAAATTGGAAAAAATATGTAGAATAACTAGGTATGTTAATATAAACTAATTATTTTTAAAATATTGATATTTCCACTGAACCTTTAACAATTAGCAGGCTCATTTACCCAGAGTCGCTATCACTGTGGGTAAATGTCCTGTTTGTGATTCTATATCGAGCTTGCGAATGTGGGTAAAAGGGATTTACATACTGCAGGATTTTAACGCCAGTTTAAAATCCAGCGCAAAAACTAGCGCAAATGCGATATTGAATGGGCGACTTCCGTTGTTATATGGAGTTAAGCATGTTTACCCGTAGCAAACCGGTTAGCGCTATTTTAACTCCATATATTTGCCAGCCTCTTGGGTGAATCAGCCCCAAGAATTTATTGGATTATAGTGCGTTATGCTTTTAAGTAAGGAAAGTTTTATGTGCAATAACCAATGTAACAACGGTCTAAAGAACAGGAAGGTGGAATCCTGATAGGTTACACTATCCCTTTAGTTATTGAAAGTGGAAGAGAAGGGATCTTTTCAGTTAATGGGGGAAAATAACATTTGGAGAAAAGGGGAGAGCATCGAATATAGACTATTGGCAGTATAATGGCAAACAACATTGTTTAAAATAAAGGTGCCTAAACCTCGGTGATTATAAAAGTCCTATCACATGTCTATCGGCACTAATGTCCACCACCATGCAAGGCTTCTACACAAACCCTAACAGCAGTATGTGTGAATATGTGTACATTTATTAAGAAGATCCTTGGAGATAAATAAATCCCTTAAAACACTAATGGCCTCTTCCTTCCTTATTATTTAGTTAGTTTCTGTATAAAGACAATCTGATATCCATAATTACTTCCATAAGCTCTACAGTAAATGCTCCTAATTATTATCAACATTAGAATCAAACATTACAGCACAAAAAACTCTCAAGGCAATGAGGCATTATTCGATTATACTTTGATGACACTTTAATTGTATTTCCTCCGTTGCAAGGATGGCCCCAATTCACATTAAGTTTTGGTGGGGGACCCTTTCTGGCCATTTATCAAATTACTTTTTTTCTAAGGCAAAGCCTATAAAAGAATTACAGGAGTTAATGTCTATACTTTAGAAAATTAAAATAAATATCATCAGCAAATAATTAGTGCCCAAATCCCAGATATATACAAACTGGGTCGAGAAGAATAGGGCCTAATCTACAGTGGCTGTTGTGGTTAGTGCCCCAGTGTACACGGCCCTCTGATTCTGTGGTGGTATGCCCCTGCATGTTTTAAGGGAGATACGCTAACAGGAGCATCAAACCGCAATGCAATATGCGATTTGTGTCAGAAATGCATCCTGGGATTGCAGCAAAGTAAGGATCTATCTTTGCACTTCTTTAATCCCCCTATACGTAATGCCCTGTTAAGTTTGTACTGAGGTAGCGTAAAACTTAAGGAGAATTGTGTTGCATTCCCCATATAGGTAAGTGTAAACCTCAAATTAACCCGATATTACACCAGGTTACGTGGATTTTATCTTATAATGTTATGAATATCTCTGTTTTTCTTCACTTTTCTCGAGCTTCCTGAGATAACTTCCAGCACTATTTATAAACCAGCAACATGCTGGGGCATAATACTGTGAATGGGCTGTGGGCCCATCAGGGGTTAAAGGTTCCCTAGTGGGTCAATTCTGACCCTGAATAGCATAGAGAAAAGTCAAGAACAGAAGAAAAAAGAAGACTGGAACATGTGAATCCCAACCAGACAGAAATCTATTGCATGTGCCCCTATTTCTGTATTTCACCAGGGCTTCTGGTAATGGGGATGTTGCTCTGCAAAGATAGTTGCAGTCCCAGAAAAAAATTATGACTTTCAGAAGAAGCAATTACAGGTTACAAGTACAGATTTAAGAAAGCATTCTAACATAATATGAGGCACAGGGCAGGCAACATTCTAAAATACCCCTAGTCATTTATTTGCCCCTAACTCTAACTGCTATTTTTAGTACTTTATTGCATGCATAACTAGATATTTCTGGTTGGTATTGCCCCCATTCTTTCCCTTTCGTCAGAGGTTACGGCCTCCTCCCACTGCTCAGTAAGCTTTTAGGAACTTGTGCAAATGAGTCAGCAGGGGAAAGAGCAGTCAATCATTTGCTGTGATGTCTGCAACACAGACTTGATTGACGGCAAGAGGGAGGAGCCAGCTTACTCTGCCGAAATGGAGGCAGTAGGTATCCTTAAAGGGCATTGTGGTCCAAAAATGACTTTAGGTAAATTGACAGGAATTGCTTTCCAAGTATTTGCAATTCACTTTTTTTTTTTACATAGTTTTAAGATATTTACATATTTATATGTGATATGATAGCAGCATCACCAGATCCCTGCACTTCCTGCTTTGAAACCATGTGACATTCCCTTTTCCCGTCCTCCTCCTCATGGGCCACCATGCCCCTCCCCTTGCAGCCCCCTCATAGTCCCTGATAACTGGAGTCATGAGTGTGCAGGATCACTTTGTCTCTTTTGTTCACCTAGGTAGCTGTGCAAGCAATCAATCTTGATAAGACATTGTAGCCTCTTATTGCATTGTATGTGGCAGGTTTTTTTGTTTTTTTAAAGGAAAATCTCCCTAACACTGAATATACTTCATATCTTATATATACAGTATCTTATTAATGTGGTTGAAAACTGTAAAAGATATATAATTATATAAAACAGTAAGAAACCTGACCTATGAGGACACTCAGTATAGAAGAGTATGGACATAGATGGATATCAGTGCTTGTAATATTGTTGATCAATGGAGCCTGAATTACCTCTCTGTGGTATTTGTAGTGGTGGTGGTATATTTGTGGTGGTAATGTTATTATTTGTGGTGGTGGGTTATTATTGTGGTGGTGGATGTTATTATTGGTGGTTGGTGTTATTATTTGTGGTGGTGGTGTTATTATTTGTGGTGGTGTTGTTATTATTTGTGGTGGTGTTGTTATTATTTGTGGTGGTAATGTTATTATTTGTGGTGGTAATGTTATTATTTGTGGTGGTAATGTTATTATTTGTGGTGGTGGTAATGTTATTATTTGTGGTGGTGGTGTTGTGTTCTTAGTGTTATTGATGGTCCTTATATTGATGTGGAAATATATGATTGTATGGTGTTCAGAATGACAACATGCAAAGGCATATGTTTCTTACTGGAACCTTTAAATTAAAGGGACAGGCTACAGACCATTTTGTATAGAGGTGTTTATCCTTGTAATGATTGTGTTGCAACTGATTTTTTTGTTAATATGTTCACACTTTGGAGAGTGTGCGTGAGTGGGGTGAGTGTTCACACTTTGATTAGCATGCAGTGCATGGTGAGTGTTCACACTTTGATTAGCATGCAGTGAATGGTAAGTGTTCACACTTTGATTAGCATGCAGTGGGTTGGCAAATGTTCACACTTTTGATAGCATGCAGTGAGTTGGCAAGTGTTCACACTTTGATAAGCATGCAGTGAATGGTGAGTGTTCACACTTTGATTAGCGTGCAGTGGATAGTGAGTGTTCACATGTTGGTTAGCGTGCAGTGAATGGTGAGTGTTCACACTTTGATTAGCATGCAGTGAATGGTGAGTGTTCACACTTTGATTAGCATGCAGTGGGTTGGAAAGTGTTCACACTGATTAGCATGCAGTGGGCTGGCAAGTGTTCACACTGATTAGCATGCAGTAAATGGGGAGTGTTCACACTTTGATTAGCATGTAGTGGATGGTGAGTGTTCACACTTTGGTTAGCGTGCAGTGAATGGTGAGTGTTCACACTTTGATTAGCATGCAGTGAATGGTGAGTGTTCACACTTTGATTAGCGTGCAGTGAATGGTGAGTGTTCACACTGATTAGCATGCAGTGAATGGTGAGTGTTCCCACTTTGATTAGCATGCAGTGAATGGTGAGTGTTCCCACTTTGATTAGCATGCAGTGAATGGTGAGTGTTCCCACTTTGATTAGCATGCAGTGAATGGTGAGTGTTCCCACTTTGATTAGCATGCAGTGAATGGTGAGTGTTCACACTTTGATTAGCATGCAGTGAATGGTGAGTGTTCACACTTTGATTAGCATGCAGTGAATGGTGAGTGTTCACACTTTGATTAGTGTGCAGTGAATGGTGAGTGTTCACACTTTGATTAGCATGCAGTGAGTGGTGAGTGTTCCCACTTTGATTAGCATGGAGTGGATGGTGAGTGTTCACACTTTAATTAGCGTGCAGTGAATGGTGAGTGTTCACACTTTGATTAGCATGTAGTGGGTTGGCAAGTGTTCACACTTTGATTAACATGCAGTGAATGGTGAGTGTTCACACTTTGATTAGCATGCAGTGAATGGTGAGTGTTCACACTTTGATTAGCATGCAGTGGATGGTGAGTGTTCACACTTTAACTAGCGTGCAGTGAATGGTGAGTGTTCACACTTTGATTAGCATGCAGTGGGTTGGCAAGTGTTCACACTTTGATTAGCATGCAGTGGGTTGGCAAGTGTTCACACTTTGATTAGCATGCAGTGAATGGTGAGTGTTCACACTTTGATTAGCGTGCAGTGAATGGTGAGTGTTCACACTTTGATTAGCGTGCAGTGAATGGTGAGTGTTCACACTTTAAGGAGCGCGCAGTGAGTATGTATGTGTATATATATATGGTTGTTTTATATAGCGCCACTTGGGGATGCAGCGCTGTGCAATAACGAAATTAAAAAAAGTCATACAAGGGAGGTAAACACATAAATAATTCAGTACATAAAAAATTTAATATATAAATATAATTATAACTATTCAAGTGTGGAGCTTGCCACAGAGGAAAGGAGGTCCATGCACCTTAGAGCTTACAATCTAGTATCAATTGTATATACTTTGAGGAGTGTACAGTTGGTGGCAAATGTTCACACTTTGAGTAGTGCAGTATGTGGTCAGTGTTCACACTTAAGGAGTGTGTAGTGGGTGGCGAGTGTTCACACTTAAGGAGATGTAGTGGGTGGCGAGTGTTCACACTTTAAGGAGCGTGAGTGGGTGGCGAGTGTTCACACTTTAAGGAGCGTGAGGGGGTGGTGAGTGTTCACACTTAAGGAGCGTGTAGTTGGCGGGGGGAGTGATACACTTTAGGGAGCGTGTGTATGTAGGTGGTGAGTGTTCATACTTTGAGGAGCATGTAGTGGGTGGCGAGAGTTCACACTTTAAGTAGTGCAGTGGGCGGCGAGTGTTCACACTTTAAGGAACGTGTAGTAGGTGGCGAGTGTTCATACTTTGAGGAGCGTGTAGTGGGTGGCGAGTGTTCACACTTTAAGTAGTGCAGTGGGCGGCAAGTGTTCACCCTTTAAGGAGCTTAAAAGTGGGTGTCAAGTGTTCACACTTTAAGGAGCGTGTAGTAGGTGGCGAGTGTTCATACTTTGAGGAGCATGTAGTGGGTGGCGAGTGTTCACACTTTAAGTAGTGCAGTGGGCGGCAAGTGTTCACACTTTAAGGAGCGTGTAGTAGGTGGCGAGTGTTCATACTTTGAGGAGCGTGTAGTGTGTGGCGAGTGTTCACACATGTTTTAGGGTGTCATGTTGTGTTGTGCTTGTTGTGAAATGATCATAACTGTCTGCATTTGATTTAGAACACTGTGGTACTGTGCATGCTCTCCTCTCCTCATCATTTCATCAAATGTTATGCGGATACACATGGATATAGGATATAAACATTAGACATGTACCACAATTTAAATGCAATACCCACAGTGGATAAGCCAGAATATTAGTAAATAAATAGAACAAAAGAAATGACTGTTTATCCGTAATATTTTCTGTTTATTTTACATTTTTTTGAAATGTCGTAAAGATGGCAATAGTGGCTCCGGCTTGGGGTTTTAAAAAACAACCCACGCAGGACAGTGTGAGCATTTTATCACTGTACATTGTGTTATAATAGCCGGCTAGCGTTAAAACCACACAGCCCCTACTGTAGCTGAATAGATGACTAGTGCACTTAGAAAATGTAGACTTACAATTAAATTAGAGAGCTGCAGGAATGACAAGCTCTGTGCTTACATAAGTAATTTGTGACAACATGAACATCGGAATAAACAGCCTACAACAGCTCTTAGAATAACTGAAATTATATATTTCCCTAGAAGATTGTAAAGAAAAAAGAAAAAAAAGAGCCCATGGGAATCGCTCACTCAGGCATCAATTGTGTACAAAAAATAAGTCTTTATTTCTCCAAATATAACACATAAATCAATGAACACATTCACAAAAGTTAAAAACATTTAAAACATGGCTCCCTGGGATGGAACCCTAAGTATAAATTCCCCAAATTACCTTATGCAAGTTGGATATTAACAGGGAGATTCAATAAAAGTTCTTATCGTTTAAAATGGTGCTAATTTTGCCCCAACCAATCAGATGTTAGCTTTCAAATGTTAAATAGGATCTGATTGGTTGGGGCAAAATTAGCACCATTTTAAACGATAAGAACTTTTATTGAATAACCCTGAAAGTGTCTAGTGCCTAATAAATAGAAATCCTATACTTAGCTGTACATAAGTCTCAGCCAGGACCAAGTCTCAGCAGTCAGCCAGAGGCACAGTAGCTTGGTTCATCGTAAACCCACAACAAGGAGGGAATCAAGGAGACCTTATAAGGACCATCCAAGGAGTAGACAGACCGGTCTGTCTAGAAAGCAATCTCTCTTTTTGCAGTGATATCACACTTAACGCAATGAATTAGGCAAAAACTATCGCCACACATCGCCTTAACGATACTTTTCCGCAAAGGCGGAAGCGAAAACGAGCGTTTTTATAAATAAGGCGAAAATAGAGCTATTTGTCATTGCGATGTCCTGCGATAGCGAAATGGCAAAAATAACGATAGTTTATAAATATGCCCCAAAGTCATTTTGACAAAAAATATCAGTTTAAAATTGATGAGTAACTTGTGACCTGTTAAATGAAATTAACTTCTGAATTCAGATATATTTTCTACCGGGAATATTTACTAAACTGGGGAAGTTTCACACAAATGAGGTGTAATATAAGCCCAGACTACCCAATGTTATATCATATTAGTGGGGGTTTTACACACTAGATAGATATCGCGAGTTTTTTGCTGTACTGGTATTTTCCACATACAGGAACAATTGTCAACCATTGATTAGGGGGTATTGGATATTTACCCACCCCTAATATAAGTACCTAAGGTGCTGACCTAAAATGCTACGTCCTCCCCCCTGGGTCTAGTCTACTAAATCCAAACGAAGTGATCTAATTTTGCTTCTTGCACTGCACATCTCCCTATTGGTCAGGCTGCGGGAACTCTACCAGAAGTGGATTTATGTGGCTGCACAAGGCAAAGTTAGAATGCTTCGTTTGGATTAAGTAGTTTAAACCCAGGGGTGAGGAGCGAGCGCTTTAGGCCCCGACCATGGGTACAAGTGACTAGAAGGAGCAGGCTGAGGTGACTATTATTGTCCTTTAATTTAAAAGTCAAATGATGTGATATAAGATTTCTTCCAAATCAGAATATTGTTGTCCACACTGTTCTTTCTGGTAACACCTCTCTCTATATAAAACCATATCCGGAGCCTTCCCTTGCTATGCATTTCATGGTTCTAAGGGCAGGGGATTAGAAGATCAGAGAAGTCTATGCATTTGTACACAAAAATAAAACACTATTGCAAAGCCCGATGTATTGTGGGGTTAGTGTGGGTTTTGCACTCACTTTGCACAGCCTACGTGAAGTCCGAAAATTTTCAGGCCGATGCAATGCATTTTCAGTCAAGTTTTATGCTATGTGAAACTTAAAGTGTACTTTATTGGGATATTAACCACCGATGTACACTGTCACTGCTTACCTGAGATGCTTACATCCTGAGATGTACTAAATCTCGCAGTGACAGTAACAAATGATCCCCTTATTGCTCTCCCTGTACTTTCTATTCTCGAAGCCTTCTATACAACCTATTCTGCATAATACTAGAAGATTGCTCTAAATATTCCATAATGCTTATTTAGTTGTTTTTTTGCTTCTCGTGGTATTCAGATAGGTGATCCCTCTGTTTTTTAGTCACATGCCCATATGTATGTTTCTGACCAGTGTCACTTTATCCAAACTATGATCAGTGGATGTATTAATCATGTAATATTAGAAGATAAGATGAATTACATATTATACCCTGTGGCTTCGGCTGGGTACACCAGGGGCTGTTTTCTGTCCTGAGCGAGCGCTCGACCGGGACAAATGACTGTAGGACGCGGGCGGCCGAGCTCAGTCACAGCCGGGTTCCCACACACAACCAGATATTTCCAGCCGACAGACCGATCCATGGCACTATCGTTCAGTCGGCTGGAAATATCTGATGGTGTGTACCCAGCCTTAGTGCCATTTTCAGGTAAAAACAAAGCCATTTGATATATATTTACATATCTAAGATTTTTAAGAATTAGACTAAAAAGATGAGTACTGTAGGATACGGTGAGAACTTTTAATTGTGGACTAAGTTCATTTTAACAGACAAGCTTTTAAGAGATCCACTTCTCTTCTTCAGTTCAAGCAGTACTGACAGTGCATCCCGATCCCGGCTAAGAAACCCAACAAAGCAGCTTATTCTCCACCTGGAGCACATTGATAGTCCTTCAGTTAAGTGGAATTTGAGTATGCATCGCTGTACATTATACAAATAGAGAGTGGGTAAGTGGAAACAGTCACACATACATGAAAAAAGAAAAAGTATATATGTGTGTAAGAGAGAGAGAGAGGTATAGTTCTAAAGGTAAGGATCAGCTAGAGAGAAGATAGGAGGGTAACTGTATTTTTTTGGGGTGGGTGGGTGGGAGAAGATTGGCTTGTGAGGAACACAGGGCACATCAAGAAACATAAGGTTTCTGAGATAAGTTGGATGGTGCAGTGGATTGAAAAGATTCGATGGCTTAGAAAAGGGTATTGCAGATTTTACTCCACTTGATGAATCCTATAGACGAAAGCAGTGGAGCTTTCCTCTATGGAGACAGTAACATGATCCAAACAGCTGAGTTAAAGAAGGACGGGAGAGATGGCTGTCAGGAAAATCAAGCAGTAGTAAGTTACAGGAGTCCAGATGTTAGAGGTCAAGGGCATTAATGAGCTGTAGTTGAGTGAGAATAAGACAGGGAAAGTGTTCATTATGGAATATTTAGAGCAATCATAATAAAAAAGAAGAATGTGTTCAGAATCTTAGATTTACAAATACTGAGGGAAACATGAAATGTGGTTGGGCATTTCTTCAAGAGAAAAACACAACAAATCAAATCAAAACTAAAAATATTTCTGAAACTGCACAATATAGTATCATCCCAGGTAAATGAGGCCCTTAATTGCTTTGATGGTAACATGTAATTATTAAGGTTAACTATTGTTTTTAAGGGTATGTTCACCCTCTTCCCAAACATTTAAACACTAAGTGCCCCTTACTGTTTCACTAATACTCACCATACTCACAATACTCACCTTTCTACCCAGTGCTCCCGAGTACAGATATTTTACCATTCATTCCTTCTGTCCCTTGAAGCTCTTCCAGATGATAACCATCAGTCAAGTGACTGCCCGAGCTCACATAGAGTTCACAAAGCCATTAAGGTGCCAGCAGAGAGCAGACAAAGACTGAAGGACTGGAGGAATTTAAGGTAAGATATCTTACCTTTGTCCCTGGTACTCCCAAGGTATTGTGGAAAATGTGATTGGGGGGGGATTAGTTTATGTTTTAAAGTTTGTGAAGCGGTGAACCCATTTCTGTAGTATATTGTGTGTTGCATTGGGGGTTTGACCAAGCCTCTGGGAAATGTGAACTCCACCCACAGTGGGTCAGGTGTTCAAGTACTGAAAGCTGGAGAGTTAGTCCCAAGAAAGCAAGCGAAAGAGCAGCGGGGACTTTCATCTCATAAAAGGCAGGTACTGATATAAAGACAAAGTTTGAGAATTACGTCTCCTAAGAAGGTAAAAATTACTAAGGTAAAAAGGTTAAGAGATCCAGCAGAATAAAGCAAACCATGAAGTGGTTGCCGGGCTTAAAATAATTTGGCCAAGTTATTGAACTAATTGCTTTAATTTATCCAGAGAGAAGGGCAGGCTTAAGTGCAATATAATATAAGCAAATTAAAATATAAGCAAATGAACTGGATGAGCACTAGGCTTCTATTTTTTGTATGTATTGAAGTGGTGAACCCTTTAAGATAATTTTATGAAATAACTAAGTAGTGGTGCTGTTGCAAGTCATCAACTTTTTTTGCGAAATGTAGTTTTTTTTAATCTTCTTAATTAAAAAGGAACATGCAATAGAATTACAGCTTAGCCAAGCCTTGAATGAAAGACTCCAGATTTGGTTTTCTAAATTCATGTATATTTAGCTGCTCTCCTTAGAGTATCTTAAGCTTCCTCAACAATCATTTCTGAAATAATTTACGATGTTATTTAAAACCACATACAGTTTAGGTTAATTGAGATCCAGGTGACTTCACCGTATTTACATTTTACAGAGTGTTATTTTGTGGTTCCATGCCTATCCCAGTTAATCATTTACATTTAAAATGATAATCACTGGTGTATGGTATTGTGAACTTGCCGTACTCAAACCTTGATTAGTTTTTGCTTTTTATCCTCTATTTTCTGTTCTTCCAAGCCAGAGCATTTGTAAAAACAATTCAAAGTTCTAGATGGAAGGGGGGATTTAATTACTCTTCGAAATACGTGGAAAATATAACACAGATGTTCCTCTCCAAATGCAAAAACCTTAAATTAGCATTTCCGCAAAGAAAAAAGAGTAATTTATCTTTAATTCCAGGTCTAAGATAAATTCTGTTACTATGCTAATTAGTTAGTGTTTAATTAGGAATAGTCATCATGTCTGCGGTGCTGATACATTCGAGTAGAAATGATGTGTGATTAGTTTGTATGGTCTCTCAATCTGGCTTAAAACATTAATTCTACTAATAATACTCCCAGTCTGGGCACTGACATTATTAGTCTTTTACAGTTTGTCACATTGCGTGTCCTTGGTTACCTCTGGCATTTTGTACTACACAACAAAGAATTCTGCAACTCAAGTAACAAAACGTATCACTAATCTTCTTGTGTTTCTGCCTTTCAGTATTTGTCACTTTCTGTACGGAGACATCAAAACGGCCATGCTTGGTGATCAAAGGGAATTATTTATAGAAGAGATTGTAAGAAATGTAAAGAGATATTTGTGCTAAATCTCACATTGCTCTATTTTCCAGCAAAATGAAAATCTTAGTTCAGTTTTTGGTTAAAGTCGAAATTAAACTAAGAAAATCCTAAAAACTTTTAGTTGGTTAAACGAAAAGGTAGATAGGGAGAGACAAAAACCACAGTCTCAAATGTGACACGATGTATTTAATATAACAAGTTCTCATGATCCCGCACAACATTTTTCAAGCAACATGTGCCCTTTATCATGTGCCAAAAACAAGTGCTATTACATCAGTGCTTAAATAAGGTGTGTAAATTACTAGACCACCCTCTCATCATTCTAATTGAGGGATAAAAGGTTAAAGGAAAAATACAATACTCAAGTATTCAAACTTAAAAACAGTGTCAAACACACAGGGAAAAAATGTTTCCCCCCCAATAAAAAGTGTCCTTTGTAATAGACAAAATGTCCATTTTAAAGTGTCCAATATTACATATAAAGTGTCCAGTGCTACCAAACACAATTTGTGCTGGGTAAAGTTTCCTCGGTTGAAGAAGAAAGTCCATTCTTTTCGATGATAAGTTAATCCAAAATAGTCAAAAAGATACATTAAGGTGTCTTGTGCCAAGCAAATATCAAGTGTCCAAGTGTCCGTGACTACACTTCTTAAATACATTTATCCAATTTCAACACTAGTAATCTAAGGAACTAGAAACTCTACAATTGCAAAAAAGTCAAACCATCAGTTAAATTCACAGAAACCAGGAAATATTACATTGATCACTTAACTCTTTGGTTCTTCTGTGTATCCATGGATAAAAATCCATAGATACTCCTGTTGTAATATTTTTTTTATTGAGGTTAACCCCTCTTAAGCTAGGTACACACCTAGCAATTTTTCCTCCTGACCGACCGTTCAATACTTTCGACCGGTCGGTGGTCCATAGAGGACTGCACGATCGGACGAGGTTTTCCACCATGTCCGATCGTCCTTTGGTCCGATTCAGACGAACGGTCGGTCGGACACGGGAGCATTCTGAACTATCGGTCGATCGGACCGAAATATCTCATCGTGTGTACCCAGCTTTAATGGTCTATCCACTTTTTCAAGTATCATCCATTTGAGCTGTATCTGATTATGTCCAGCTAAAAATGTCTGCCCACTGGAGTGTCTGTATAAGCATTAGGTACAAAATTCCTAATGTAACCCGTGTTCCTCATTGCATTCTTTAATCTCCCTGGGAGGTTTGTCCCTCATACTCTTTTCCACAAGGACATTTTAAAAAATAATGACAACCAAAGGATGGTTAATAAAGTTTCCTTTTATGAATGAATGGCAGCACACACATGAATGACATGGAAAAGCTCCTTGTTTTGGTATATTTGTTTTATTCCTTGAGGTATTATTAAGCATATCAGCAGGACAATATGTCTTTAATGCTTTTCCCTTTCTTATAACAAAAATTTTGCAAAATTCTTGATCATTTTGGATAATTGGCCAGTATATTTTGCTGATTTTACTGATTTTATTACTTTGTTTACTGAAAGCACACACAAACGGGATACCACTCTTAGTCGTGTCTTTTAGTTTTATACTTGAGGAGTTCTGATCTAGCCATGATATCAATCTCCCTCCTGGTTTGTTTTATCCTAATTGGGTTATATCCTCTTGAAATGAATTTCTTTTACAGGGTAGTTACTGCCCCAGTGTAAACGTCCTCTGTAGAGGAGATCCATTTGGCCCACATAAACTGCCTTTTCGGTGTGGCTCTGGCAATGTGTGGACTGTGAAAACGCTTGGCCAGAAGAATATTATTTCTGTCTATGGGCTTACTATACAATTTTGTATGTATCCTATTATCCTGAACACAAATATCCATATCAGGAAAGTGGATATGGTCTTTGGCTATTTCACAAGTAAACTTCATGGTAAGGTGTAGTTCGTTCTCTGTATTTACCATATTCAAAAATCCATTTTCCTCCCCTTTTCATAGAATAAGTATATAATCTCCATATCTCCAATAACAAAAGTTATGAACTTTATTTTCATCATTTAGAATTGTATTTTTTGTAAGTACAATTGGTAAACAATCCAGTAGGATGTAAATGTATGCATGTTCTAGATTAGTATCTAGTAGTACCTCTTCAATACAATCTATACCTTCTTGTTGGAGTATAGATGTAGAAAGGCTTCCAACATCAATGCTGCATTATTATATTTCCTCTGGATTGTAAAATGTTGCAAAAAAACCTATTCAATAACAGATACAGACTCACTCCACAATTTACTCTACTACTCATGGACCTAGATGGATTCCCCATTGAACAAAAAACAATATTATATCATATATTCACTATAACCCAAACAATTATAGCCAAAAACTGGCTCACAACTAAAACCCCAAAAATAACCATGATACAAAAACAACTAACAACAAATATGCAGTATGAAAAAATGTACGCAATTTCACAAAACAATTTTGTTAAATTTTACCACACATGGGAACAGTGGTATATAGACCCAAGATCAATGTCATGAAGGAGAGTAACAAGAAAAGGAGAAAAAGGGGAGATCTCAAAAACAGAGTCGGAGACAAAACCATAACATTACAATTTAGATGTATGTCTATAAACTCAAATAGAAACCTATGCTGAAAACAAAAATAAGATAATAAAATAAAATCATTTGCCTGTAAATACCCCTCCCCTTCCTACCCTACTATCCCCCCTCCCCTTCCTACCCTACTATCCCCCACTATCCCCCCTCACTATCCCCCCCTCCCCTTCCTACCCTACTATCCCCCCTCCCCTTCCTACCCTAACTATCCCCCCTCCCCTTCCTACCCTACTATCTCCCCTCCCCTTCCTACCCTACTATCCCCCCTCCCCTTCCTACCCTACTATCCCCCCTCCCCTTAGAAAAGCTGAAAGGTTCCTTTCTGGTTTTTCCTTTTTTTTTCTCTCTTTTCTTTTCCTTCTCCTCTTTGAAAAGAGTGGAAAAGTTAAATAATTAAAATGTTATAAATGTAAGATATGACACGACTAGCAGTACAGAAATTATGATGTCTTGTGCGTGACATACATATGTAACTGCTAAATATGTGAAGCTGTTTGTTTGTTATATGAGAACACTCAATTTATTTTTCTTTGAAAACCAATAAAAACTATCAGGGTTATTTCTGTTGTATTCAATTAGATCAACTGGACTTGAAAAAACCATTCTAATTGAATACAACAGATATACCATGACCTGGATGAATGAGAACCTTCACAAGCATATCAGGGTTATTCAATAAAAGTTCTTATTGTTTAAAATGGTGCTAATTTTGCCCCAACCAATCATATGTAAGCTTACAAATGTTAAATAAGATCTGATTGGTTGGGGCAAAATTAGCACCATTTTAAATGATAAGAACTTTTATTGAATCTCCCTGTATGTTTATGAAAAAAAAAATGTTGCAAAGGTCAGAGGTCAGCAATATCTTTAAGACAGGTGGGTATACTTTTGACTATGTCTTGTAGATGGAAATCTAATAATTTAGGTAGGGGTTCTAGGCAGAATCTGATCCCTGAAACTATTGGTCTGCCAGGGGGATTCTCAAGAGACTTATGTATTTTGGACAGTATATATATAAAACGTGCATATTTACAACATTCAAAAATTCCCTTAGTGCGTTGGATAAAATTCTGTTTTACCATGCCTCCAATGTCACATTGTCAGTCAAGATTTTAATTTCGAACATTAGGTCGTGGATAAGTTTGAGGTGATGTTCAGTTACATTCAATTATCTATTCACCTCATTAATATATGCTGTCTTATTCATCACCACAACTTCTTTTCACTTATATATTTCGGGACAGAGGGGAAAACTGAAGAAAATAAAGGTACTCTGGGGGTTGGGGGGGATTATAGAACACATAGAAAAACATTTTTTGCCACATGGTGTAATGAGTCTGAAGTTGGGTACATGTTGTCATGATTTTTAAAATATGATTGACAGAAACTTTAAGATATTTCAAAGATGTGGCTACAGACAGTCCTGAGCGTTCTCCCTATGTTCAGCGACGGCCGACTCCCTATATTTTACTACAGGGGGCCAACGCTGGTGAGGGAATTTTTCGGAAGGTAACAACCTTTCCCAATTCCATCTGCCCCTTTATCGTTAAAGTGTCTACCCAGCTTTACATATGTTTTAGCCTTTCTAAAAAAAACAATATCAAAAATCTTTTTAAAAAAACGCAGGGCATTATTTTTTTTCCCAATTATGTTAAAAAGGAAACAGAGGAAGGGGAAGTTTTAAGCACAAATTTCATTTTAAAAACCATTTCCAGCCAAGAAAAGGCCCCCAGCAACACCTTCTCGCAACTTCAGTTTGAAGAGATACTAAAAGGTCATTTTCACCTTTTTAAGTAAATTTGTGATATGTGGAAAAAATTTCACCAAAAGAGAGAAAAATTGGCAGAAAGACGGATTTTCACCTTTTTGTAAATAAGTGCTGTAGAAAATCGTGCAAAAATCGCCGCTTTATAGCTGAAAGTTGATTTTGAAAATCTGAATAATAACTGTTGCTTGTTTAATTTGGGTGAATGCTCATTACAGCTTTCGCTTTCAAGTAAATCTTAACAACTGTCCATCACAGTTAGATATACAGCTTTACATAAAGGTATATACTTACCTATTTATATTTGTTGTATATTCTTTATTTCCCGTCAAATAGGAAAGTCCCATATGCTTTGTCATTGCATCATAGTAGACTGAGCATTCCACATCTTATAATGTAGCGTAAGCTGAAAAACCTTTACTCTGGGTTGGAAAGATTGTGACTGGACATTTTAGTATGTGTGTTACCAGTGATTGGTCCTCCAAGTGAGAAGTCATTATTTAAGTCTACATCACATTGTATAACCTGCCCTAGATGTTAAATCATATATTTGCCTTTATTGCTGGCTTTATGTTTATGAGACAGAAAATAGATTCAACATTCAATAATCAAATGTATCAAAAGTCTAAACACAGTTTAACCTCCTGACTAGAGATGGTCGAACTATTGAAAGTTCGGTCCGTTTTCGAACTTTCGAACTATTGTAAAAGTTCGAAAGTTCGAAAGTTCGAAAACGGACCCATTAAAGTTTATGGGAGGCAAATAGTTCGAAAAGTTCGAGTCAAATACAACTAAAATATTAATGGTAACTTAATGTAAATGGCTGTGGGACCTGGGAAATGGTCTGGGGAGCATGTTCCAATATCCAGGACTTTCGTAAAATCGATTTTACTCTTACACGCGCTACTTTTGAGCTTTCGCGTTCGAACGTTCGAGGTAACATGGACATTTTACTCGCAGATTCGATGCTCGCCTATAGGCTTTAATGGAGACTTTACTCGCAGATTCGATGTTCGCGCCTAGATACCATGTACATTTTACTCGCGGATTCGAACGTTCGAACATTCGATAAATCATCGAAAGTCCGGGAAATATCGAAAGTCCGCGTCCGAGATAGTTCGAGAAGTCCGGGTCCGTTCGAACTCGAACTCGGGTTCGAGTTCGAGTTCTATGCCATCCCTACTCCTGACATTCCTGTGACATTATCTGTCCTGGTCCTTTCATTTTAAGATCAAAATGTCAACCACAAAATGGTAAGCCAAAGCAATTGCCTGAACGTTTCAGGAAATTTAGGAGGTACGATTTGTAGTGTAAGGCAAACATATCAGCTTAAGTTCCTTAATAAAAAGTCATCCATGGCAGATGGAAAAACAAGACGTTTGTTTAGCCACCCTCACCCAATATTTTTTTGTTGAGATCAAGCTACACTCATGTCCTTTCAAACAAATGGTGCTCTATAGTTTTTCTTAATATAAAACAAATTTATATAGTCCATGGTTGGAGTATCTTTACTATGTATAGCCACAGAAATCCTCCAGGCTCCGTCATTTTATTGGATGTGTAATGCTGGGATTTCTAGTATACACACCAACATCTGCATACCCATGGTGTATGTAGGTAAAGAATAAATGGAGAAGTAGAGTTAACATTTAGAGATTAAACACTGGTCGCCACAGTTTTCATTTACAACCAGCTCTTGGCACTTAATCAATCTTATATTATTTTTCTTTTTTATAGGATTCGAATACTTTGGGGAAATTAATCAGACATCACAGCGAGAAGCACAAAGCTGTTTGTACTTGTCTTTTTGGATAGACACCACGAACATTCAATAATATTAATGGGCACAGACGAGCTGTGGTCTGGGACTGTCAAAAAAATATATATAAATATAAATATATAAATATATATATATATATATATATATATATATATCAAAACGGAAATATCCAGATGTGGAATTATAACTGCCAAGGGGGTGCTGAGAGATGTTGTAGATAAAAATGACTATTCTCCTTGTATTGCCCATGTTTAGCACAATACAATAGTGTAAACCTTTCCCTCCAGAGATACAGTCTGAAAAATCTACTAGTAGAAGGATCTCTGACATAGAAGTGATTTATAAATCTAGAGGGCTAATTTGGGTATTCAGTCTCACTTTAGCCCTTCACCACAAGTCATTACTGTGGGATAGATGAAAATAAGGCTTGGTGTATGCATTAACCCCATGGCTGAGGGATTTATAAGGAACTGTTGTAATTGGAAAATACAGTGTCAAGTCTACAGGTTGTACAGGTTTCCTGCACTAATGACATTTAAAAAAAATTGAGATTCAACGTTTTAAAGTATTTATGCAAAAAACATTTTCAGAATACATACAGCGTCTTGGTATATTCATTAGAGATAATTATCAGTTGTGAAACAAACCCGGCTTTGTTTCGGACCCAGCAGAATATTTGAAACTTCTGAACGTCGGTACTTATGGGAGATCTGAAAATGTAAATGAAAATCAAGAAATAACATTAATAATGACATTGGTTTGAATGTCCTGCTGAACTGCTCTAATATTCATGGTAACTATGTATTCCATAACTGTGCAATGGAAATCAATCTTAGGCTGAGTACACACCAGCATGGTGTCCGCAAGATCAGTCGCACAAACTGTCATTTGTCTTTCCCAGCCGACCACTCACTTGTAGCGAATGATCAGTCAGGACAAAAGGTCCCCCCATGTGTACCCAGCCTAAAAGAGTTTAGAGCGTTCCCAAGGCAGATAACCATTCACCATCAGTGCAGTCCCGAATGTTCTTCCTATACTTAATAAATACTTTATATAGGGAGAATGCTCAGGACTGTGGGTAGGCTGATCTTCACAAATGACAGAATCTTATAGATTTGCTCCATTTGTCCCCTTTTTAGTCCCTTCTTTTTGGCCAATAAATATAGAAATGTCCTGCAATAAAAACTGCAAAATAAGATATTTTATTAAGCAAATTAAATGTTATTGTATCTGTCTGATTTTCATCAACCCAGCTTCTCAAGTTGGATGGGAGGTAAACCTAAATAATGTCCATGATAAAGCAGCCCCAATCCTGATTGAATAGGAGCTGTAGCTTTGGTCTAATATGTTTAACAGTATTAAAGGGACACTATACTGAAAAGATGACTTTGCCTCATCTTAATCTATATTTGAATACATGAAAGTAGCACTTACTCTGATTTGCGTGTGTTGCTGCATGCTTTATGCAGTATCCCCCCTCCCTCTTTTAACCACTCCCACTTCCATCCGACCTGACTTTTCCCCCCAGAAACCAACTGTCAAGCCTGCCCCCAGCATACAGCATTCCAACTGTCAAAACTGTCACCATTCCAGCTACAGCAAAACTACTCACATAAGAATAGTTTTTGAGAGCAAGGAACTTGATTGACAGCTGAAATATAAGAAGTTTTAGATTGGATATCTAAAGAAATAGGGGGCAGATCCACAAAAAAAATCATACAGTGGTGGTTGGGAAGAATTACAGTTTCCAGTTATGGTCAATTTAAAATAACCTATTTTTTCAGTATAGAAAAGGCATGTCCACCCTCAAAACTATAATCCTCCCCACTACGGGCCCCACTCTGTAGAGTAATAAAATCCTTACCTTACATCCCAGCTCCAAATGGTTCTCCAGCAATCCCCCCCTCCACAAAGTCCATAAAAGTGGCCACTTGGAGGACAGCAGAGTCCATACAGGACTCTGCCTCCTGTCTCTCCTCCGGGAGAAGTTTAGCATTCGCAGTGCAGCCCTTCTCCCCCTCCCTCTCCCACCCATTTTGGTATCCCTCCTCCTAGTGTAAAACCCTTTCCATATGTTATAGTCCATGCTTCTCCAGCCCCAACCGCTATAATCATATTCTCAGAAAGTGCCCTGATAGTTACTTACCTCACCTCTCTTCTTCGCGCTCTGAGCAGCCAGCAGGTGCGTCCGTGATTGGCTACCTCTCAGCTGCCGGTCCCACCCCCTGCTTGCAGTTCCCTGAAAGCAGAGGGCCGGGGCAGTGCGGCAAAGGAAAGAGGCAAGGTAAGTAACTATCGGGGGACTTTCTGAGAATATGATTATAGCGGTTGGGGCTGGGGGAGCATAGACTATAATATATGGAGAGTTTTTATAAAAGGTGGACATACACTTTAAGAAAGCACCATCAGTCACTTAATCATGGGTTTCTTCAATGGCAGTGACAGGGGAGTAGAGCAGGCTGGTTGTGAGACCACCTGCTTGCTTCTTGGGTTTCGCAGGCACTTTTTCTTGATATCTTCTCCATTCCTTCCTAGCTTGAGCTAATTACCTTTTCTAGTCAGAGGATTCAATCCACCTGCTAGTAATGCCCATCTACACTACTGGTCAGCAACCAGTCCAGTGCCTCGGTTGAGAATCTGGATCCCAAACAATAATAACAACAGATTAATTAGTAAATATAGCAGCTGAGTCTCCACAACATCAGATCAATTGAAGAATGAAAAAAGGTGCAGCATTTGTACCTTCACTCTGACCAGCCTTAGATGCAAGCCAGAGAGGTGATAACCCCAGCTGGTCATCACGTGAGAAGAGACTTCAGAGGGGGTAGGATAAGTGAACATAGTGAGAAAGATCTGAAATAACCCCTGAAGGAAGGCAAGGAAAGGGACAATATTGTTAGTGGGGAGAGATATTTCAAATGCTGCAGTATTTTACAAATAAGGTCTAACCAGTTCTTTGTAAAGAGGGAATGTTTACCCTTAAAACTAAAAAGTTATATATTTTGTACTTTATTACCTGCATTACAAACAAGATATTTAAGGATTATTATTGTCCCCATTCTAGCAGAGTAAGTTGGCTCCTCCCTCTATGCAGTCAATCAAAGCTCTGAGAACCGACATCACAGCCAATGATTGACTGCTGTTTCCCCTGCTGCCTCCCTTGCACATGCCCAATCTTATAAAAAGCTCACTGAGCAGAGGGAGGAGGCAGATACCTTTACCAGAAAGGAATAGAACTTATCATTAACTATCTGGGTTACAAATGAATGTTGGGGTTACAGGCAGAAAACTACAAGTCACTGAGTTTTGCAGGTTGCACCTAAAGTTATTAAAAACTGACCCCAATGTCCCTTCCAGATTCTATGTGGCTATAAAGAATATCTTTTGAAGCATAAGGTATTAAAGACGCGTTCCACGATTGCCAACATTTTTCTGCAACACCTGCTTCTCCTAATGATATATATAAAGCCAACAACACAAGTGTTCTTTGTGCGTTATCATTGTACGTTTGACAGATCCCAGGCCTACTATGTGAGTCATATTTTCTAAGTTCAATTACAAAAGCACACCAGTCTGGTATTAGCAGAAAGAACAGCATGGGAGATAGTTATCTGGGAAATATGTATCAGTCAATAACTAGATACTGCACAATGTAAAATCTCATTTTCATTTCACTCTAGCTTTCAACCGATAAAAAAGGAAAAATAATGAACGGAGTTTGAACTTTTTAAAAAGAAAACATGAGAGTTAATAATACAAAGCTTCCTTTGTTAATGACCTTGTATAATAATTCGGTAGCAAAGATTTGAAAATGATCATTTTTAAGATCACTACTACCTGCCTTTCTTAAAGGAGAACTAAACTTAATTTTTTAAAATCCTAATGTGAAAGCTTTTCGCCCCAGAACACCTATACATTGAATTATTCTTCTGTAGTTATTTGCATTTAGTAGATATAAGTAATAGATTCTGTAACAAAGGAGGCTTCCATGTTGTTGCCTGTACAACTCATAGCCCATGTTGGCTTCAAAGAGCCACGCCCCCTGACCCCAGGATTAACTGTCTTTGTGCACAAAATTTCTAGCTTCTGTTTCTAGTGAAAGATAAAGTATCTAAATGTATCTGTGGTCACAGTTGAGTTGCTGGTGGCGCACCATGTAAATGGCATTTTTAGGAACAAACATGCCAAGAAGTCACATGTTCTTATCCCTGAGTTTACTTATGAAACAATATAACCTAGTCTACTGCCTGAGTTTATTGTTTTTTTTGTTTGTTTCCATGTTTCTAGAACAATATACATATGTACAAACTTTATATATATAGCAGCTCTGTTATTTATTTACCAACCAGTGTGAATTGCTGAGTCTTCCAGTAGCAATACAATTGCAAGTTCACTGGTGGCGCGTTCTACTAAATTGCTGCGTTAGTGAAAAAATAGACTATTGGGGCACTGGTTCGATTCCCCATGCTCCCTTTGTTTTTATTATGTGTCTAGCAAAAGATAAAGCAAATGATCTGGGCCCGTATGGAATTTACCAGAGGCTGTGCGGCTCTGGGTGAATCTCATCCGCATATGCTATAGCTGGAGTTAAATACATACGCGCTCAGACCCACGCAGCCTCTGGTTAATCACTTTGGGCTGGCTGCGTGAGTGCCTCTTCCGGGACTCGTGCACCCGCCGCAAAGTGAGACTTAACGTTGTAAATCGGTTAGCGCAATGTTAAGGGGAAAAAGGAGCGCTCCTCGGTGAATTCCCCTGAAAGATTCCACATGTACTAGACAATTACTTATTAGCCATTGTGGCATAGCGATAGACAGCTTAGTTTTTAGAAAGACACAGTATAGAAGGTTGCTGGTTTGATTCCCCATAGACTTATACTGCAAAGATTACTTTTCTTTTTTGTATGAAAAGCATAGGAATTTATCATTGTTAGGGACAGGAGGGATCTCTGAGCTGTAACATGATTGGCTGTCAGCTTCCAGGAAGCAAGACTGCAGTTTCCTGTAAATGTGTACTGCGCGCACTTAGCAGGGTGTTCCCAGATAAGGTGAATTATGGGTGCTGACCCCTTGTACACACAGGTTATTTTCATAAAGTGACCATGGTATAGCGTCATTTAATATAGTTTGCAAAAAACAGAAGTGCACTGGGTTAACAAAAACTTTTAACTTTAGGAAAGCTAATTTTATGCTGTTAAAGGAATCGCTCCTGCTCATAGACTGGGGGGAACTGTTTCTAGGTAAAGATACTGAGCAGATATGGACCACTTTTAAAGGGATATTAAACTATTACATTTATAAATCGGTACCTTTAGGGAACAAATGTAAAAAAAAGTAGGTCCACTCCTGCATGGCTTAATGTTCAGGTAAAAAGGGAAATGGAAAAAAGAAAAAGGCTTCTAAAATTTTGAAATCAGAGGGAACAGAACAGGCTTACATGGAGTACAAAAGCTGTAATAAAGAGTGCAAGAAAGCAATTAAAGGGCATGTCCACCCTTAAAACTATAATTTAACCCATTACTGGCCCTAATAAGTAGTTTACAAAAATCCTTACCTTACATCTCTGCTCCAAATGGTTCTCCAGCATGGTTGTCCAAAGTACAGGAAAGTGGTCAAGTAAAGGAGGTGTCTGTGAGCCATCCGGTCCTTCCTGATTCCTCAACCTCGACAAAGAATATGACATTACTGCCCTCCATCATGATCCATCCTCTTCGGCCGTTGCACCTAGCGTGAAAACATTTGGTTACAAGTTAGGTGCCCCCTTCCCACCCCCAACCGCCACAATATTTTTGAAAAATAATGCTCCCATCTTTACTTACGGACCCTTCTCTCCCACGTCGTCTTGAATGACGTCAGCAGCATCTGTCATTGGCCGCGTCTTAGCCAATCACACACGTGGATTAGAGACGGCGCGGGAGAGAATGGTCCGTAAGTAACCATGGGAGCATTATTTTGCAAAAATATTTTGGCGGTTGGGGGTTGGCAAGGGATTGCCAAACATAGCAAGTCCAACCCCAAAATGTATATAAATGGTAAAAAGATGAGGACTGAGGACTGAGAATGTTGGACCATTAAATAATGGGGCTGAGATGGTTGTAGAGGATCCCGAAAAGGCTAATCTGCTAAACCGTTTTTTTACATCAGTTTTCACTGTTGAGAATCCTAGTCCTTACAGCAGGGATTGTAATAATATGCAGGGGAGAAATGAGGAGTATTCACATTGGCTGAAGGAGGATATGGTATGGAAACAATTAGACAAAGTTAATATCAATAAAGCCCCAGGACGGATGGAATACATCCTCGGATTTTAAAAGAGCTTAGTTCAGTTCTATCTAGACCACTGTTTCTTATCTTTTCAGATTCGCTTTGGTCTGGGGATGTGCCGCTGCATTGGAAAATAGCCAATGTAATACCAATATTCAAAAAAGGTAGTCTTTCACAGTCTGGTAACTATAGACCTGTAAGTCTAACATCAGTGGTAGTGAAGGTGATGGAAACTTTTTCTCCAGAGCTCATCTTATTAGTAGTAGTCAGCATGGATTTATGAGAAATAGATCATGCCAGACAAATTTAATTGGTTTTTATGTTTATTTATGTTTATTTATTTATTTAATTGGTTAAGTGAGTAAGAATTTGGATTCAGGCACAGCAGTAAATGTGGAATACTTGGATTTTTCGAAAACTTTTGATACTGTGCCACATAGGCGACTAATGTATAAACTGAGGACTGTTGGCCTTGAAGGAAGCATTTGTTCATGGATAGAGAATTGGTTATTGGATCGCAAGCAGAGAGTGGTGGTAAATGGAGCTACATCTATGTGGGCTAAAGTTCTAAGCGGAGTTCCTCAGGGTTCTGTACTGGGGCCGCTTCTGTTTCATCTGTTTATAAATGACTTAGAAGGGGGCATTGAGAGCAAGGTCCCAGTGTTTGCTGATGACACTAAACTATGCAGAGCTTTGGAAACTTCAAATGATGTGCAAGTGCTGCAAGCAGACCTAGATAGATTATCAAAATGGGCAGCAGAATGGCAGATGAATTTCAATGTTGATAAATGTAAGGTGATGCATTTGGGATTTAATAATTCCTGTGCCACCTACACCATAAATAACTCTGTGTTAAGTGCATCTGTAATGGAAAAAGATTTTGGGGTTCTGGTAGATAACAGACTTAGCTATAGCAAACAAGGCCAGGTAGCAACGGCTAGAGCTAGCAAGATATTGTCTTGTATAAAGAGGGAAATAGATTCAAGGGAGAAAGATATTATTCTCCCTCTTTACAAGGCACTGGAAAGGCCTCATTTGGAATATGCAGTGCAGTTTTGGAATCCCATATACAAAGGGGACATCTTGGAAATTGAGGCAGTTCAGAGAAGGGCAACTAAATTAATAAGGGGAATGGGGGGGCTTGAATATGCAGGCAGATTAGACAAGTTAGGCCTCTTTACTTTGGAGAAGCGATATTTGCGTGGGAATATGATAACCTTATACAAATATATTAATGGGCCATACAATGAACTCTCTGGTGCATTGTTCACTAATAGGTCATATCAGAGGACTTGTGGACATCCTTTAAGTTTGGAAGAAAGAAGTTTCATCTTCAGGTTAGGAAAGGTTTCTTTACAGTGAGAACGGTGAAACTGTGGAACTGTCTTCCAGCAGAAGTGGTAATGGCAAGTTCATTAAATAGCTTTAAAAATGGCCTGGATAAGTTTCTAAAACTAAAAAATATTGAGAATTACTGGTATTAATACATATAGATCTCTGCTTCATGGAAGCTGATTGGATAGCTGCAAGCACTGCCACTGCTTGCAATTGGTGGTGGGCCTTATCTCTGCTGAGTGGTTTTTTAAAGGTACACTGTGTGCTTTGGGACGTTCTGTGACAGGGCCCCTATACTCCGGGCCCCTGACAAGTTGGGGGCCCGGCATAGGAGTGCCTCCTGCACCCCCCTGATGGCGGCCCTGCCCCTGCCAACCATAAAGAGGGCAGTGTGGTGCCTGGTATCCCATGATTCCTTGCTGTTGGGTACCCTTTGTCAACCATAGAGAGGGCAGTGTGGTGCCTGGTATCCCACAATGCCTTGCTGATGGGTACATTCTGTCAACCTGTATGGTATAATATATCAGTATGGTATAATATATCAGTAAGGTATAAATCAGTATGTTATAATATATCAGTATGGTATAATATATCAGTATGGTATAATATAACAGTATGGTATAATATAACAGTATGGTATATATCAGTATGGTATCATATATCAGTATGGTATAATATATCAGTATGGTATTTATCAGTATGGTATAATATATCAGTATGGTATATATCAGTATGGTATAATATATCAGTATGGTATATATCAGTATGGTATAATATATCAGTATGGTATAATATATCGGTATGGTATAATATATCAGTATGGTATATATCAGTATGGTATAATATATCAGTATGGTATGATATAACAGTATGGTATATATTAGTATTGTATAATATATCAGTATGGTATAATATATCAGTATGGTATATATCAGACGTTTCTGAATTGAGAAAGCCAGTCGGATGACTAGCGAAACGTCTTTAAGAACTACATTTCAAGTCCAGTTGATCTAATTGAATACAACAGATATATATCAGTATGTTATAATATATCAGTATGGTATAATATATCAGTATGGTATATATCTGTAGGATGTAATGACCACAAGGGGGCGAGGATTTAAAGAAACATGTTAAAGATTAGTTCTTCATTTAACCCCTCAGGGGCCCTAGAGTCCATTTTGTAAATCCACATCGCCTCTTTTTTTAAAACTTGTTTATCCCAGTCTCCCCCTCTGGCGGGTTTCGGGATTTTTTCAATACCACACACTTTTAGGGCGGATGGATCATTATGGTGAGCCTCAGAGAAGTGTCGGGCTACTGAGCTCTGTAGATTGGCGTGATAGATATCTCTAACATGTTCCAATGTTCTTTGCAAAATCCCGAACCGCCAGAGGGGGGACCTGGGCTCAAAAAAGGTTCTTAAAAAAAGAGGCGATGGGGA
>CM033470.1:327925592-327940215 GCA_019447015.1 Hymenochirus boettgeri | reverse complement strand
TCGCTATCTAATCTATCTATCTATCTATCTATCTATATCTATCTATCTATCTATCTATCTATCTATGCTATCTATCTACTGCTATCTATCTCTATCTATCTCTCTATCTATCTATCTATCTATCTATCTATCTATCTATCTATCTATCTATCTCTGCTACCTATCTATCATAGATAGGTAGCAGAGATAGATAGATAGCAGAGATAGATAGATAGCAGAGATAGAGTGATAGAGAGCAGAGATAGATAGATAGCAGAGATAGATAGATAGATAATCTATCTCTGCTACCTATCTATCTCTGCTACCTATCATCTCTGCTACCTATCTATCTCTGCTATCTATCTATCTCTGCTACCTATCTATCTCTGCTATCTATCTATCTATCTCTGCTATCTATCTATCTACTCTGCTACCTATCTATCTCTGCTACCTATCTATCTCTGCTACCTATCTATCTCTGCTACCTATCTATCTCTGCTATCCATCTATCTCTGCTATCCATCTATCTCTGCTATCTATCTCTCTATCTCTGCTATCTATCTATCTCTGCTATCTATCTCTCTATCTCTGCTCTATCTATCTCTCTATCTCTGCTCTATCTCTCTATCTCTGCTATCTATCTATCATCTCTGCTATCTATCTATCTCTGCTATCTATCTATCTCTGCTATCTATCTATCTCTGTTATCTATCTATCTCTGCTATCTATCTATCTCTGCATCTATCTCTCTATCTCTCTATCTATCTATCTCTGCTATCTATCTATCTCTGCTATCTATCTATCTATCTCTGCTATCTATCTCTCTCATCTATCTATCTCTCATCTCTGCTATCTATCTCTCTATCTATCTATCTATCTATCATCTATCTATCTATCTATCTATCTATCTATCTATCTCTGCTATTATCTATCTATCTCTGCTCTGCTATCTTCATTTATCTATCTACCTACGATCTACCTGTCTGTCTATCTATCTATCCATCTGTCTGTCTATCTATCTATCTCTGCTATCTATCTATCTATCTCTGCTAATTTATCTACTATCTACTTCTATCTATTATCTCTACATCTATCTATCTATCTATCTATCTATCTATCTATCTATCTATCATACTATCTATCTATCTATCTATCTCTCATCTATCTATCTATCTCTGCTATCTATCTATTCTATCTATCTCTGTTATCTATCTATCTCTGCTATCTATCTATCTCTGCTATCTATCTCTCTATCTCTGCTATCTATCTATCTCTGCTATCTATCTATCTTCTATCTATCTATCTCTGCTATCTATCTCTATCTCTGCTATCTATCTCTCTATCTCTGCTATCTATCTATCTATCTATCTATCTATCTATCTATCTATCTATCTATCTATCTATCTATCTATCTATCTATCTATCTCTGCTATTATCTATCTATCTCTGCTATCTATCATTTATCTATCTACCTAGATCTACCTGTCTGTCTATCTATCTATCCATCTGTCTGTCTATCTATCTATCTCTGCTATCTATCTATCTATCTATCTCTGCTAATTTATCTATCTATCTATCTATCTCTGCTATTTATCTATCTATCGCTACTATCTATCTATCTATCTATCTATCTCTGCTATCTATCATTTATCTATCTACCTACGATCTACCTGTCTGTCTATCTATTTATCCATCTGTCTGTCTATCTATCTATCTCTGCTAATTTATCTATCTATCTCTGCTACTATCTATCTCTCTGCTATCTATCTATCTATCTATCTATCTATCTATCTCTCTCTCTCTCTGCTATCTATCTATCTATCTCTCTCCTCTGCTATCTATCTATCTATCTCTGCTATCTATCTATCTCTGCTATCTATCTATCTATCTCTCTCTGCTATCTATCTATCTATCTATCTCTGCTATCTATCTTATCTATCTATCTATCTATCTATCTATCTATCTCTGCTCTCTATCTATCTCTCTCTCTCTGCTATCTATCTATCTCTCTCTGCTATCTATCTATCTACTCTTCTCTGCTATCTATCTCTGCTATCTATCTATCTATCTCTGCTATCTATCTCTCTCTCTGCTATCTATCTATCTATCTATCTATCTATCTATCTATCTATCTATCTCTCTCTGCTATCTATCTTTCTCTGCTATCTATATATCTATCTATCTCTCTCTGCTATCTATCTCTATATAGCTATCTATCTATCTCCTATCTATCTCTCTAATCTATCTATCTATCTTATCTATCTATCTATCTATATCTATCTAATCATCTATCTATCTCTCTGCTACTATCTATCTATCTATCTATCTACTCTATCTATCTATCTATCTATCTATCTATCTATCTATCTATCTATCTATCTATCTATCTCTACTATCTATCTATCTCTCTGCTATCTCTCTATCTATCTATCTATCTCTCTATCCTACTCTATCTATCTATCTATCTCTATCTATCTATCTATCTATCTACTATCTCTATCTATCTATCTATCTATCTATCTATCTCTGCCTATCTATCTAAGTCTATCTATCTACCTTATCTCTCTCTCTACTGCTCAATCTATCTATCTCTTCTGCTATCTATCTCTCTATCTATCTTCTATCTATCTATCTATCTATCTATATCTATCTATCTATCTCTCTCTATCTATCTATCTATCTATCTATCTATCTATCATCTATCTATCTATCTATCTATCTATCTATCTATCTATCTATCTATCATCTATCTATCTCTCTCTATCTCTCTATCTATCTATGTATCTATTTATCTCTCTATCTATCTATCTATCTATCTATCTATAATCTACCTATTTATCTATCTATCTATCATCTATCTATCTATCTCTCTATCTATCTCTCTATCTATCTATCTATCTATCTATCTATCTATCTATCTATCTATCTTCCCCGTTGTTGTTGTGGAAGAGATTGGCTGCGTGAAGTGCCTACTTCCGGGACTCGTGCCACCGCCGCAAAGTGAGACTTAACGTTGTAAATCGGTTTTTTAGGCAATGTTAAGGGAAAAAGGAAAGGAGCCTCCTCGGTGAGAATTCCCCTGAAAGATTCCACCATGTACAGACAATGAACTTATTAGCCAATTGTGGACCATAGCGATAGACAGTTAGTTTTTGTAGAAAGACCACAGTATAGAAGGTTGTGGTTTGATTCCCCATGACATACTGCAAGATTTACTTTTTCTTTTTGTATGAGAAGCATAGGAATTATCAGTGTGTTAGGGACAGGAGGGATCTCTGAGCTGTACGAATGATTGGCTGTCAGCTCCAGGAAGCAAGACTGCAGTTTCCTGTTAAATGGTAATGAGCGCACTAGCAGGGTTGTTCCAGATAAGGTGAATTTATGGGTTGCTGACCCCTTGTACACACAAGGTTATTTCATTAAAGTGACATGGTTATAGGTCATAATATAGTTGCAAAAAACAAGAAGTGCACGGCGTTAACAAAAACGTTTAACTTTAGGAAAGCTAATTTATGCTGTTAAAGGAATCGCTCCTGCTCATAGACTGGGGGGAAACTGTTTCTAGGTAAAGAACTGAGCAGATATGGACACGTTTTAAAGGGATATCAAAAACTATACATTATAAATCGTACCTTTAGGAACAATGTAAAAAAAAGTAGGTCCACTCCGCATGGCTTAATGTTCAGGTAAAAAGGGAGAATGGAAAAAAAAAAGGACTTCTAAATTTTGAAATCAGAGGAAACAGAACAGGCTACAGGAGTACAAAAGCGTAATAAAGAGTGCCCAAGAAAGAAAATTAAAAAGGGCATTGTCCACCCTTAAAAACTATAATTGAACCATTACGGCGCCTAATAAGTAGTTTAACAAAATCCTACCGTCATCTCTGCCTCAAATGGTTCTCCCAGCAATGGTGTCCAAAGTACAGGAAAGTGGTCAAGTAAAGGAGTGTGTCGTGTGAGCACATCCGGTCCTTCCTGATTCCTCAACCTCGACAAAGAATTATAATTACTTGCCCCTACATCATGATCCATCCTCTTCGGCCGTGCACCTAGGTTGAAAAACATTTGCGTTACAAAGTGTAGTGTTGCCCCCTTCCCCCCCAACCGCCACAATATTTTTGAAAAATAATGCTCCTCGCCTTACTTAGGACCTTCTCTCCACGTCGTCTTGAATGACGTTCAAGCAGCATCTGTATTGGCCGCGTCTTAGCCAATCAACCACAGTGGATTAGAGACGAGCGCGCGGAGGAGGAGAATGGTCCGTAAAGTAAACCAGGGGAGGCATTATTTTGCCATAAAGATTTTGGCCGGTGGGGGTTGCAAGGGATTGCCAAACCAAGCAATCCAACCCAAAAAGTATAAAATGGTAAAAAGATGAGGATGAGGACTGAGGAATGTTGACCATTAAATAATGGGGCTGAGATGGTTGTGTAGAGGATCCGAAAAGGCTATCTGCTACAACCAGTTTTGTTACATCAGTTTTCACTGTTAGAATCCTAGTCCTTACAGCAGGGTATTGTAATATATGCAGGGGAGAAATGAGGAAGTATTGCACATTGGCTGAGGAGATATGGTATGGAAACAATAGACAAAGTTAATTATTCAAAAGCCCCAGGACGATGGAATACAATTCCTCGGATTTAAAAGAGCTTAGTCAAGTTCGAGTTAGGACCACTGTTTCTATCTTTTCAGATTAGCTTCTTGGTCATGGGGATGTGCCGCTGAATTGGAAAATGCCAATGTAATACCCAAATTCAAAAAGGTAGATTCACCTCTGGTAACTATAGACCTGTAAGGTCTAACAATTCAGTGGTAGGAAGGTGATGGAAACTTTTTCCCAGAGCTATCTTATTAGTAGTAGTCAGCCGGATTTATGAGAAGAGATCATGCCAGACACATTATTGGTTTTTATGTTTAGTTATGTTTATTCTATTATTTAATTGGTTAAGTGAGAGTAATTTGGATTCAGGCACAGGCAGTAAATGTGAATACTGGTGGCTTTTTCGAAAAACTTGATCCTGTGCCACATAGGCGACTAATGATAAACTGAGGGAATGTGGCCTTGAAGGAAGATAGTTGTTCATGGAGTAGAGGAATTGGTATTGGATCGCAGGCAGAGAGTGATGTGGTGAAATGGAGCTACATCTATGTGGGTAAATTTAAGGGACGAGTTCCTCAGGGTTCTGTACTGGGGCCGCTTCTGTTTCATCTGTTTTCAAATGACTTAGAAGGGGGCATGAGAGCAAGGTCCCAGTGTTCCTGCTGATGACACTAAACTATGAGAGCTTTCGACACCCCTCACTTCAATGATGTGCAAGTGCGTCAAGAGCAGACCTAGATAGATTATCAAAATGGGCGCAGAAGTGGCAGATGGAAATTTCAATGTTGATAAGAGTAAGGTGATGCATTTGGGATTTAATTAATCCTTGTGCACCTACACCATAATTAAACTCTGTGTTAGTGATCTGTAATGGAAAAGATTTGTGGGGTTTGGTAGAGATAAACAGACTTCGAGCTATAGCAAAACAAGGCCAGGTAGCACAAGGCTAGAGCTAGCAAGATAGTCTTGTATAAAGAGGGAAATTAGATTCAAGGGAGAAAGATATATTTCCCTCTTGACAAGGCACTGAAAGGCCTATATTGGGAATATGCAGTTGCAGTTTTGGGAATCCCATATACAAAGGGGACATCTTTGGAAATTGAGGCAGTTCAGAAGCTGAGGGCAACATAAATTAAATAAGGGGTAATGGGGGGGCTTATGAATATGCAGGGATTAGACAAGTTAGGCCTCTTTACTTGGGGCGAGAAAGAAGCGATATTTGCGTGGGAATATGATAACCTTATAACAAATTATTAATGGGCCATACAACTGAACCTCTCTGTGCAATGTGTGTTCACTAATAGGTATATCAGAGGGACTTGTGGACACCTTTTAAGTTTGAAGAAAGAAGTTTCAACTTCAGGGTTAGGAAAGGTTTCTTTACATAGTTGAGAACGGTGATATGATAAACTGTGGAACTGTCTTCAGCAGAAGTTGGTGTGGTAATGCAAGTATTTAAATGCTTTATAAAAATGGGCATGGATAAGTTTCTAAAACTAAAAATATGAGAATACTGGTATTAATACATATAGATCTCTGCTTCATGGACGCTGATTGGATAGCTGCAAAGCACTGCCACTGCTTGCACTGCCATGGTGCGTGGGCCTTATCTCGCTGAGTGTTTTTTTAAAGGTACACGGTGTGCTTGGGACGTTCTGTGACAGGGCCCCTATTATCCGGGCACCCTGACCAAGTTGGGGGCCCCGGCATAGGAGTGCCTCCTGACCCCCCTGATGGCGGCCCTGCCCCTGCCAACCATATATAGGCAGTTGGCGTATAACCTGCTGGGTTTTCACATAAGAGGAGTGTGTGCGTAGCCATGCTTGCTGAGGGTGTCTGATCACCGGATGATATATTCCAGCTGTAGGTAATTTCGTAGTCATACATATGAAAGGCAGTGTGCTGGATCCACTAATGCCTAGCTGATGGGTTAAATCTCATGTATATAACGTGATAATATACGTATGGATTATAATACATTATCAGTATGGTATAATATATCAGTATGGTATTGATCAGTATGTATAATATAATCAGTAGGAATATAGTGAGAAATCTTAGATCAGTCTGCGTAATATAAGTAGTAAATATTATCGGTTATAAAGGACAGTAGATATATCAGTTGGTCATATATCAGTATGGTATAATATTATCAGTATGGTATTATCAGTAGAAGTATAGATATTCTAGTTATGTATATATCAGTATGGTATAAATATCAGTATGGTATATATCTGAGATGAGAGGGACGTACGAAAGCTTTAAACAATTTCAAGTCAGGATTAATTGAATAATCAGAGTTATAATCGTATGTATAATATGATCAGTATGGTAATATATCAGAATGGTACTATATATCAGTATGGAAATTCTATGTGATATAACAGTATGGTCTATAGTAGTATGTATAATATTATCAGTATGGATAACTATTAAATATACAGACGTTTGATGACCGTGAATAATGGATAAGCTAAAATAATTCAGTCAGTTGTTAATCAAGACTATAATCAGTAGTGGTATAATATATCAGTATGGTATATAATATATACAGTATGGTATAATCAGTATGCGTATATATATCAGTATGGTATATATAACAGTATGGTATATATAGTATTGTATAATATATCAGTATTGGTAAAATATCATTATTATAGTATTAGTATGTATATCTGATCAGTATGGATATATATCTAGTATTACGTATATATATCAGATGGTATAATAATCAGTATGGTATAATATAAACAGTATGGTATAGGTATATTAGTATGTGATAATATTATCAGTATGGGTATATATATTAGTTATTGTAGAAGTTATTGATCAGATATGGGATAATATTAGCAGTATGGTATAATATATCTGTTGATATATATCCAGTAATGGTAAATATAATATCAGTATGTTGTATTGTATAATCAGTATGGTTATAATAAAATATATACGTATGATAATAGACAGTATGGTATAAATATTCCAGTATGGTATACATATGTATAATATCAGTATGGTATAATATATCAGTATGTATCAGTATGCTGTATAATATAGTCAGTATGGTATATATATAACAGTATGGTACTAAATATCTAGTTTGTATAATATATCAGAATGGTATAATATACAGTCAGGTAATATGGTAGTAAAGATATCAAGTATGGTCATAGTACATCATGGTTTTTTATGTGTTATAAATTCAGTTATGGTAAAATATCAGTATGTGTATAATATATCAGTATGGATATATATCAGTTGGTATATATACAGTATGGTTACACTAGTATTATGTATAATATACAGTATGGATAATTATCATGGTTAATATAACAGTAGGTTGTATTAGATCGGTAATATAGTCTGTATAATATAGCAGTTATGGTATAATATATCAGTATGGTATATATCATGTAACTATCAGATGTATAATATATGTAGATTATCAGTATGGTATAATATATAGTATGGTATTATACTCAGTATGGTAAATACTCAGTTATTGGTTATAATATATCATATAGTTCTATGGTTTATAATTATCATATGTATGGTATATACAGTTATGGTATAATATATCGTATGTATAATATATCGGTATGAGTATTCAGTATGGTTTGATAATCAGTATGGATAATCAGGTATGTAAGTATGTTCAGTTTCGTATATATCAGTCTTATGGTTATAATTATACAGTATGTGTATAGATCATCAGGATTTATTTATCAGTATGACTTGTGAGGGTTCTCTATTCATCCAAGGTAATGGCATATCTGTTGTATTCATTAAGATCAAACTGGACTTGAAATTTTTGTTTAGTATTTGACAGACGTTTATCTGAATGAGAAAGCCCAGTAGGATGACTGCCGAAACGTTTATCTTTAAGAACTTACATTTCAAGTCCAGTTGATTTCTAATTGAATACAAACAGATATATATCAGTATGTTAATTATAATGTATGATAATAGACTTTTGTATCTAGTATGTATAATATAACAGTATGGATATATTAGTTTGTGAATATAATTAACAGTATGGGTATCATATATCAGTATCGTAAAACTAATAGATGTTATATCAATGATATCAGTATGGTTATATATCAGTGTATTATAGTCGTATGGTATATATAGTTAGAGTATATATTCAGTATGGTATAATATAACATATGGTATATATAAGTGGTATATTTAGTATGTATACTATATCCAGTATGTCTAATTATTAGTATTGTATAATATATCAGTATGGGTATATTTAGTATTGGTATAAATATATCCAGTATGGTATAAATATCAGTGTTAGGTATAATATAAACAGTATGGTATAAATAGTATTGATAATATACTCAGTATATGGTATAGATATTAGTATTGATAATATATCAGTACTGGTATAATATATCAGTATGGTTATGAAATATAGTTAGTATTGTATATATATCAGTATGGTATATATTAGTATTGTTATAATAGATCAGTATGTTTAATAATTATATTGTTATATATCAGTTCATGTAGGTATAATATCATGTCAGGATGTTAATATATATGTATTGATTGAATATAATATCAGTATGGGATTATAACTATATCAGTATGGGTATAATATAAAACAGTATGGTATATATTAGTATGTATAAACTCTATCAGTATATGGTATAAATATATTAGTATCGGTATAATATATCAATTATGGTATACATATATAGTATGTATAATATATCAGTATGGATATCATTAGTATTGTGATAATATACAAGGATGGTATGAATATATCAGATGGTTATAATATAACAGTGGTATGTATATAGAATGTAGAATATATCAGTATGGTTAATATATTTTAGATGTGTATAATAATCAGTTATGGTAAAATATCAGTATGGTATATAAACAGTATGGTTATAGATTGTATGTTAATATATCAGTATGGTATGAATATCGTAGTATTGTATAATATAGTATGAGTATAATTATATCAGTCTGGGTATATATTACGTATGGTTATAATATATCAGTATGGGTATAATATATCAGTTATGGATATATAGTATGTTATATATATCATGTTATGATTATATATGATAGATGGTATATATTAGTAGTGTATGAATATATCAGTATGGTATAATATATTAGTATGTATAATATATCAGTATGGTATAATATATTCAGTATGGGATAGATCAGTATGTTATAATATATCCAGTATGGTATAATAATCTGTATGGGTATAATCAGTATGGGTAATTATATCAGTGGTAAAATATCAGTATGTTATAATTATCAGTATGTTATAATATATCTCAGTATGGTATATATTAGTTTGTATAATATCGTATGGTTAATTAATATCTAGAGGGTTAAAAATATAGCTTATCAACAAATAATTAAGACATTATACTTAATAACCCAATCAAAATCCAATATAAAAACACAGTGCACCAATAATACAAATGACAATAAAATAGATTTATAACTAGGCGGGCTGGCCCGGGAAGAGATAGACGATGGAACAGTGGTCCACGGGTAAGTTCAAATGCAATAAGATAATAATAGTCAAAGTTAGATAATGGACGAGCCGATCTCACCAAGTAGATGAATCGTCGGGAACCTCTATCCTGTACCGACATGGGATCATACAGGCGCTCCCAATAAAAGGTTTACATCTCTCCTCCGTAGACTGTAGAAGCCACAACGAAAGGTTTGCTTGTTCTCTGATGAAGACACACAGAATGGTCCGGCCAGAAAACCGTGATGGGGGCAGGCGAACTCGGGGCAAGCTCCAGCGCTGACTGTTCCTATCCCAAAACCAGACACAGCTTACACCTCCCGCTCCAGGCAGACGGCGAGCAGGGAACAAGTAGGATAATCAAAGACTGGATAAGACCAGCCATGGCTTCCGTCTCCAGTAATGTAAGTCAAACATCCAGCATGCCGCCTAGTTGATTGAAAAGCACCAAACAAACGACGCCGTTTCGGCATCTCTTCCCATTTTCCGGGTTATCAGACGGTGCGTATCCCGTTGTTAAATTACCAAATGGGAGATGCAGGTGATTTTAATTGGGGCAATTAAATCACTGAAGTATGCAAAAACAACAACTTTGGCAATTGAAAAAAAATACAAAAAACAAATTATGCTCACCAGTTAACAGTTACAAGTGCTAATATGAATTAAATCAAATAGATCAATGGTATAATAACTCAATATTTAAGTACAACAATTGTCCCGTCGGCTAACTATGGCTTATCGAAAAAACATTTGTAGCAAATACAAAGAGGAGACAATTGGATAAGTATTACTTTCATGATAAGGAATGTAATGGACACTCAGTATGGGGGGTCGGCGAGGATTTAAGAGAAACATGTTTAAAGATTAGTTCTTCATTTAAACCATCAGGGGGCCTAGAGTCCATTTGTAAATCAACATCGCTCGTTTTTTAAAATGGTTTATCCCGTCTCCCCCTCTGGCTGGTTTCGGGATTTTTTCAATACCACACACTTTTAGGGCGGATGGATCATTATGGTGAGCCTCAGAGAAGTGTCGGGCTACTGAGCTCTGTAGATTGGCGTGATAGATATCTCTAACATGTTCCAATGTTCTTTCCGCCAAAGTACGAATAGTTTTACCAATGTAGATCTTTTGGCAATCACATTGTAGCATGTAGACCACCCCTTTAGTTTTGCAGTTAATAAAATTATGGATTTTAAAGCTTTCATTTTTATTGTTCTTAAAGGTTTGAACCTTATTTAACATAAATTGGCATGCTTTACAATGACCACATTTGTACATACCTGCATTTTGTTTCAGCCAAGTTTGTGGTTGTTTTATTTGAAAATAGCTATTAACTACTTTGCCCCCGATTGTAGGGGCTCTACGAGCCGTGATCAAGGGGCGAGGGGGGACTAGCTGTTTAAGACTATCATCCCCTTTGAGAATATGCCAAAATTTTTGGAGTACCCCTTTAAGGAAATGCCAATCGTTATTATAGTTGGTTATGAGTCTTAATGATTGATCTGTTTTACAAATTTTATCTCTGAATACCAGTTCATCTCTTTTAGAAAATTTGGCCCGTTTATAGGCCTTTTTTAGCCAATTTTCTGGATAACCTCTCTGTAGAAACCTACACCTGAGGTCTTCAGCGGCATTTTCAAAATCTGCCAATGTGGTACAGTTTCTGCGTGCTCGCAAGTACTGACCCACTGGGATACCTTTAAGGAGGTTGGTGGGATGCATGCTATCCGCCCTTAAGAGAGAATTACCTGCTGTTTCTTTTCTATACATCTCAGTATGTAATCTATTACCAACTTTTTTGATAGTGAGGTCCAAAAATGAAATATGGTCCAAACTTAATTGGTAAGTAAATTTCAGGTTTAAATCATTAATATTAATACAAGTGAAGAAACTCTCCCACTCTTGGATAGAGCCATCCCACAAAATCATAACATCATCGATGTATCTAATCCACAGGCTAATATGGTCTGTGGCCCAGGTCAATTCTTCATCTGCGAGCACTTGTTTTTCCAAGGTACAAGCCCGCATATGTAGGCGCGCAGGCCGTACCCATAGCCGTACCTCTTTTCTGATGGTAGTACCGATTTTCAAAAGTAAAGTAATTATTAGACAAAATTATATCCAATAATTCCAAGACTAGCTTAGAATTGGCATTATATTTCTCTCCCCTGGATAGTAGATATTGTTGGATTGACCACATTCCTTTGTTATGAGGGATAGAGGGATACAATGCTTCCACATCCAAAGCTATCAATAATGTAGATTGCTTGACTAATATATTGTCTAGTCTACGGAGTACATCCCTAGTATCTTTCAAATAACTGGGTAAAGTCACTAGGAAGGGTCTAAGAAGTTTATCTACATATCTAGAGATCATCTCGGTGGGTCCTCCTATCCCCGAGATAATTGGACGTCCCGGGGGGTTTATTAGGATTTTTGTGTAACTTAGGGAGCCAGTACAGGCAGGGTATGACCGGATGTTTAACATAGAGGTATTCAAATTCTTTTTGGTTAATCGTTCCCTGCTCCAAGGCTCTAGATAGGGCATTCCAAATAACAGTGTTGACTATGTGTATAGGGTTTTCTGAAACTTTTTCATATTGATCACAATCTCTTAATTGGCGGTGTGCTTCCTTTAAATAGTAGTCCACAGTCATAACAACTATTTTTCCACCTTTATCTGCTTGTTTAATTATTAGATTTTCATTATTAGATAATTCTTTCAAGGCTTTGAATTCATCCAGATTTAAATTGGGGGAAGAGATACAATTGTTATACTTAGATACTTCCTCCTCTACCAACCTAACAAATAATTTAATGTTAGGATAGAGGGAGATTGAGGGATAGAATTTAGATTTAGGTTTCATGTCAGAGCTCATAGCTATAGAGTTAACTGTCTGTAAATTTTGTAACAGAGTTTCAAGATGATCTAAAGGTACAGTATCAATCTCCTCAATACCTTGCAGATTATTCAAGGTGTCGAGGTTAAGATGGTCAAAAATATTAAAGTCAATACTGTTATTTTGTCTGCCCCAAAACATTCTTTTTAAGGTTAGTTTACGTGCAAATAAATGTAAATCTTTGATGAATGTAAATTTATATCAGTACGGTATAATATATCAGTATGGTATAATATATCAGTATGTTATAATATATCAGTATGGTATAATATATCAGTACGGTATAATATATCAGTACGGTATAATATATCAGTACGGTATAATATATCAGTATGGTATAATATATCAGTATGGTATAATATATCAGTATGGTATATATTAGTATTGTATAATATATCAGTATGGTGTAATATACCAGTATGGTATATATCAGTATGGTATAATATATCAGTATGGTATATATCAGTATGGTATATATCAGTATGGTATAATATATCAGTATGGTATATATCAGTATGGTATAATATATCAGTATGGTGTAATATACCAGTATGGTGTAATATATCAGTATGGTATATATTAGTATTGTATAATATATCAGTATGGTATAATATATCAGGATGGTATATATCAGTATGGTATAATATATCAGTATGGTATAATATATCAGTATGGTATATATCAGTATGGTATAATATATCAGTATGGTATAATATATCAGTATGGTATACTATATCAGTATGGTATAATATATCAGTATGGTATATATCAGTATGGTGTAATATATCAGTATGGTATATATCAGTATGGTATAATATATCAGTATGGTATATATCAGTATGGTGTAATATATCAGTATGGTATATATCAGTATGGTGTAATATATCAGTATGGTATATATCAGTATGGTATATATCAGTATGGTATAATATATCAGTATGGTATATATCAGTATGGTATAATATATCAGTATGGTATAATATATCAGTATGGTATATATCAGTATGGTATAATATATCAGTATGGTATATAATAGTATTGTATAATATATCAGTATGGTGTATATAAAAACGTAAAAACCTACTTCACTGTTCCTAATTACGATCGATATTACGATCTTATGTCGCATAATAAGATCGGGTAAATGTACAATTTCGGATTGTACATAAAATCGGCCTAATGTTATCTCTCATGAGCAGAGATGGATTAAGATTATATGGGGCCCTAGGCAGGGCCATCATTTGGGGCCCCCTTTTTTGCTACATATATTGTATAGACTGTAATTTTTTTACTGCTTCTGAAGCTGGGCCCCCAGAAGTTTCCTGGGCCCTAGGCAGTCTCCTAGGGTTGCCTTGTGGATAATCCTGCTCTGCTCATGAGACAAAAGTCCAGTCTATCTAAGAACTGCCTAGCCCATTCTTTAATGCAGTCAATTTGAGATGACAAAATGAATGGGTCAGATAGGAACATCTCAAAATAAAAATTGCTGCTTGTAAAATGTGGTCTTTAGACATTAGATAGATATCTCAAATCTATCCAATGTCTGCCTGTGTATGGCCAGCTTTAGGCATGGTGCTTCTATCAATACAAACTGTGCAATGATAGCTCCACCCCTTTATGCAAATAG
>CM033470.1:327747361-327925513 GCA_019447015.1 Hymenochirus boettgeri | reverse complement strand
TAGTCATGTGTCATAACGTCATAACTGTCACTAGGTGAATAAAACTAAAGAATACTAATAGCTGTGCAGCACAGATGGCAGAGTGAAAGCGATGATGCCTTTGCAGCACTACGCCCTGAGTTCGGATCCAACTTTCGGCGCAACTGCAATGGAGTTTATCTCTACTGTGTTTGCTTGGGTTTACTCCGGGCACTCCGGTTTCTCCCATTACAATTGCATTTGCTTGACATATCGGTCTGAACATTCCCAGGCCTGTAGATTGGTGTTTGCTTGAAAACAGATTCGTATGCTTGCTCGCATAACGCAATTTGTTTTTTTGACACTTACAACCTATGAGTATTTCTTCATGATCTCCAAGCTTTGAGGAGAAGGAGTCCAAAACTACAGATAGCCACTAGAGATGGCCGAACTATAGAAAGTTCCTTCCGTTTTCAAAACTTTCCAACTTCAGAGAAAGTTGGAAAGTTTGAATTCGGACACATTCAAGTCTATGGGGGAGTGATAGTTCGAAAAGTCCGAGTGATTTACAGCTAACACTAATAGTGGTAACTTACTGTAAATGACTGTGGCACCTGGGAATGTCTGGGGCACATGTCCACTGTCACCAAAACTTGTAAAAACAACTTCCTGAAGTCAGGCGGGGCATTGTCGGGTTTTGCGCAGCTACATTTCGCAATACATTCGAGGATTATCGAACGAACAAACATCCCTTCCTAGGGTTAGCGAACAATACATTCGAGGATAATCGAACGAGTTTATTCTATGGTTATTATATACTAGGTTAGTATTATTGTTATTATATTACTAGGCTTAGCGAACAACGGTAACATTCGAGGGTTTAGCGAAACAACAGATCTTTCCTAGGTTTAGCGAACGCTACAATTGAAGAGTTTACGAAAACCGAACAAATGAACGAACGATGCTCCTAGGGTAGCAAATGGTACATTCGAGGATTATCCGAACAACAACGATCCTTCCTTGCTTAGCAAATGGTACAATTTCGAAGGCTTGCGAAAAATAAAGAAAGATAATTCCTTGGGATTCGAACGGTACATTGAAGGGTTTTTAGTGAAAACGAATGGTACATTCTGTGCTTAACGAACGGCCCGTAAATTCCGATAACGATCGAATTTTCGATAATTATGGAATTTTTTTTCGATTATTATCTAAAATACAGCTGCAAGTCTGAAAAAAACAAACTAGTTTTGAACCCGAACTATTTCGAATAGTTCGAGTACGTTCCGAACTCAGAAAGTTCGTCTCGAACTCGGGCTCGAGTTCTAGTCCATCCCTAATACCATACTGATATTTGGGCTATTACTGTATGGGATTTCGTTAGTATGGTATAATATATCAGTATGGTATATATCAGTATGGTATAATATATTAGTATGGTATAATATATCAGTATGGTATAATATAACAGTATGGTATATATCAGTATCGTATAATATATCAGTATGGTATATATCAGTATGGTATAATATATCAGTATGGTATATATTAGTATTGTATAATATATCAGTATGGTATATATCAGTATGGTATAATATATTAGTATGGTATAATATATGAGTATGGTAATATAACAGTATAGTATATATCAGTATGGTATAATATAAGAGTATGGTATATATTAGTATTGTATAATATATCAGTATGGTATAATATAACAGTATGGTATATATCAGTATTTTATAATATATCAGTATGGTATATATCAGTATGGTATAATATATCAATATGGTATATATTGGTATTGTATAATATATCAGTATAGTATCATATATCAGTATGGTATAATTTATCAGTATAGTAAAATATGACAGTAATTTCACTCTAAGGTAAGTGACTAGAGTATAAGTCGACGTTGCAAATTATCGAATTTACGGCGTTTTGCTAACCCTAGAAGGATCGTTCATTCGTTTTCGCAAGCCTTCGAAAGAACCATACGCTAAGCCTAGTATATTAATAACCATTAGTACCTAGTAATATAAAAACTATAATGACCATATAATAATCATATAATAACCTAGTCATAAATAACCATATAAAACCTAGTCATATAATAACCATATAATAGTCATATAATAACCCAGTATATAATACCATATAATAACACATATAGTGTGAGCGAAACTAATCTCGAATGTCCGGTTCGTAAACCACTAGGAAAGATCGTTCGTTCGTTCGTATTCCTCGAAGTATGTTGAATGAGACTTGCGCAAAAACCGACAATTGCCCGCTGACTAGGAAGGGTTTAATTTATAGTGTTTTTTTTGGTGACAGTGACCATGTTCCCCAGACATCATTGGTCGGCCACCCAGCCCGTCATTACAGTAAGTTACCACTATTAGTTTAGCTGTAAATCACTCTGACTTTTCGAACTATCACTCCCCCATAGACTGAAGTGTGTCCGAATTCAAACTTTCCACTTTCTCTGAAGTTGGAAAGTTTTGAAAACGGACGGAACTTCTATAGTTCGGATCTCTAGTGGCTATCTGTAGTTTTGGACTCCTCTCCTAAAGCTTGGAGATCATGAAGAAATACTCATAGGTTGTAAGTGTCAAAGAAACAAATTGCGTTATGCGAGCAAGCATACGAATCTGTTTTCAGCAAACACCAATCTACAGTGCCTGGGAAGTTCAGACCGATATGTCACAAGTCATGCAATTGTAATGGGGAAACCGGAGTGCCCGGAAAACCCAAGCAAACACAGTAGAGATAAACTCCATTGCAGTTGCGCCGAAAGTTGGATCCGCACTCAGGGCGAGTGCTGCAAAGGCATCATCGTGTCACCTCTGCCATCTGTGCTGCACAGCTATTAGGATTCTTAGTTTTATTTTTTACCTAGTGACAGTTATGACCGTTATGACATCATGATATTTGCATAAAGGGTGGAGACATCATTGCCACAGTTTGATTGATAGAAGCACAAGCTAAAGTGGCCATACACAGGCAGACATTGGATAGATGTGAGTAATCATATAAGTCTAAAGACCCACATTTACAAGCAGCAATTTTTATTTGAGATGTTCCTATTCTGACCCATTCATTTGTCATCTCAAATTGATTGCATTAAAGAATGGCTAGGCAGTTCTTAGATTGGACTTTTGTGTCTCATGAGAGATTACATTAGGCCGATTTATAATCTCGATATTCATTTCATGGAGGTAAAATTGTACATTTACCACGATCTTATTATGCCGGCTGCCGCTCGCTCTGCATCTTCTGCCTGACGTCACTACGCGGCGCCTGTCTCACTTTCCGGCACCAAGTAGTAACATCAGGCGGGAGATGATGAGCGAGCGGCAGCCGGATTTCCCTCTAAGGTAAGTGACTAGAGTATTAGTATAGTTCGACGTTTCTATAATTATCGAATTTACGGCGTTTGGCTAACCCTAGAAGATGTTCAGAGTTCGTTTTCGCACCTTCGAAAGAAGCCTACGCTAGCCTAGTAATAGATAATACCAATTTTAGTACCTAGTAACTATAAAAACTATATAATGCCCATAATAATAATCATATAACTAACCTAGTTCCATAAATAACCATATAATAACTCTCATTCAGTAATAACCATACATAGTCATATAATAAACCCGTAAGATAATCACCATTAATAACCATATAGTGTGAGCGATAACTTAATCCTCGAATGTACCGTCTCCAGACTTTTTTCAGTCTACCACCCTTACCTGGAAGATCGTTCGTTTCGTTCGTACATCTCGAATGTAATTTTGAATGTAGCTTGCGCAAAACCCGACAATTGCCCCCCTGACTTCAGGAAGGGTTTTTTTATTTAATTTTATAGTGTTTTTTTTGGTGACAGTGACATGTTCCCCAGACATGTTCCCAGGTGGCCACAGTCATGTTACGTAATTAACCACTATTAGTTTAGCTGTAAATCACTCTGACTTTTCGAACTATCACTCCCCCATAGACTTGAATGTGTCCGAATTCAAACTTTTCCAATTTCCTGAAGGTTGGAAGTTTTGAAACGACGGAACTTTTCTATAGTTTCGGGCCATCTCTAGTGGCTTCTGTAGTTTTGGACTCCTCTCCTAAAGCTTGGAGATCAGAAGAATACTCATAGGTTGTAAGTGTCAAGAAAACAAATTGCGTTATGCGAGCAGCATACGAATCTGTTTTCAGCAAACACCATCTACATGCCTGGGAATGTCTGATACGATATGTCACAATCATGCAATTGTAATGGGAGAACCGAGTGCCCGATAAACCCAAGCAAACACAGTAGAGATAAACTCCATTGCAGTTGCGCCGAAAGTTGGATCCGAACTCAGGGCTAGTGCTGCAAAGGCATCATCTGCTTCACTCTGCATCTGTGCTGCACAGCTATTAGTATTCTTTAGTTTTTATTTCTACCTAGTGACAGTTATGACCGTTATGACATCATGAGCTATTTGCATAAGGGTGGAGACATCATTGCACAGTTTGTATTGATAGAAGCACAAGCCTAAAGCTGGCCATACACAGCAGACATTGGATATAGATGTTGAGATATCTATCTAATTCTAAAGACCCACATTTTCAAAGCAACAATTTTTATTTGAGATGTTCCTATCTGACCCATTCATTTGTCATCTCAATGATTGCATTAAAGAATGGGCTAGCGATTCCTTAGATTGGACTTTTGTGTCTCATGTAGAGATTACATTAGGCCGATTTTAAATCTCTGATATTTCATTTCATTGGAGGTAAAATTGTACATTTACCACGATCTTATTATGCGACATAAGATCGTTATATCGATCGTAATTAAGAACGTCCAATGTCGTTTTTATGTTTTTATATACCCATACTGACTATACTTCTACCATACTGATATATTATCAATACTATATATACCATACTGTTATTTATACCATACGATATATTATACCATACCTGATATATACCATATATTTACCTTGATAATATTATTACCATACTGATATAGACATTAATACCCTATCACATGAACTTACTACCAAGACTGAAAATAACTGGATATATTATACAATCTAATAGTATAACCATACTGATTATTAACCATACTGATATGATTATACAATACTAATATAACCATACTGATATATTATCCCATACTGTATATTATACATACTGAATATATACCATACTATATAATTATACGCATACTGAATATATTAACTCATACTGATTATCCCATCCTGATATATTATACCATACTGATATATTATCAATACTAATATATACCATACACGTCTATATTATACCAACGATATATTATTCCATTATCTGCTATATATTATACAATACTAATCATACCATACTGATATATTAACCATACTGATATATACCATACTGATATATTATACCATACTGATATATACCATACTGATATATTATCCAATACTAATATATACCATAACTGTATCTTATACAAACTATATATACCAACTGTTATATTATACTCTATATATATATTATACCAAAACAGTAGTAAAATGATACTCAGATGGGGTAAGAATGAAATGCAGCTAGATACAAATATATCGGTGCTACAATGTGTATATAAATATGAGCAAATTAAAAAAAACTCCATACGATTGATATTATTTAGCAGCAATGCAGTCCCCTATCACATATGATGGGTTTAAAATGGTACTGTGGCACATCTGTTGCCTTTTTTAATTTGTCTAATTTAATACCATTGTTAGCACCGATACTATTTGTATCTAGCTGCATTTCATTCTTACCCATCTGAGTACATTTTACTACTGTTTGATAATACAGGCTTGGGCTGGTGTATGCTTTGTGCATTCAGATTCTCAGAGGTGGTCACTAAATTATAGTGGGTTGAATCTTTAATTTGAGCTTTATTCAAAATTTTATGGTAACATGGCTTATCGATTTAGTGATCTTGAATGGGAATCTGACATTAACGAAGGTATTCTCAGATGACAATTTTACAGATGAGGAAGGAAGAAATGAACGTAAAATCTTAAGGAGTTTTAATAAATATAAAAAAGAACTTAGTAAAAATCTGAAAGCAAATGGGAATAGCCATCTTAGAAAAATATACAAAATAAAATGATTCCAAGGGGCTTGAGAGGAAGGTCAAACCAGGGTCCAACCTCGTGGCAAAAATGTCCATGGAATTCAGGATAAATGGACTGAAATAACTGGATTAAGACCTCACTCAAGCTCATATTTCTAATCATTGATGAAAATAATAAAAACTTAAAGAGCTAGAAAAAGAAATTATAGCCAGCAAGAAATTTGGTCTGTTGGAAGATCATAAAGATATCAGACCCAAAACGATAAAATCAAATTAGAAATTATATCAACTTCATAAACAGCATTAAATTAGGAAAGAAAAAGGTTTTCCGAGACGTGAGGACTATGAACAGACACAGTGTAATGACTACAACTCAATCTTATAGCGACACTCTCAGATCAGGAAGATATAGAGAAAGGGGAAAGTTTAATAGAAAAATATCAGATTTACTCAAACGAGACCAGACTCTAAAAATTCAGAAACCACTGCAAATCAGCTTTTTTTTGAGAAAATGAACTAGACGATCTAAGAAAAGGAAAAAGGAAGAGCCGGCGAGAGAAACTAGCAGTCAAACATCTTACAACAAGGAAGAACGACAGTGAGAATGTAGTAGCTTAATTTAGTTCAGATTTCCCATTAAATGACATCATATAAAGCATTGTCCGAAAAGGGTTTTGAATTTGCTGCCCACAAAAAGGATTGGACAAATTTACATTCATCAAGATTACTTATTTGCACAGTAAACTAAACCTTTAAAGAATGTTTGGGGCCGACAAACATAACAGTATTGGACTTTAATATTTTGACCCTCTAACACTCGACACCTTGCATACATCTGCCAGGTATTGAGGAGAATGTGATACTTGTCCTTTAGATCACTTGAAAACGTCTGTTACAAATTTAAGACATTTACTCTATAGCTATGAGCTCTGACATGAACCTAAATCAAATTCCTATCCCGCAATCTCCCTCTATCCTAACATTAAATGTATTTTGTTAGTTTGGTAGAGGAGGAGTACTACAGTCATAACAATTGTATCCTCCCCCAATTTAAATTGATGAATTCAAGCCTTGAAAGATGATCTAATAAGAAAATCTAATAATTAAACAGCAGATAAAGGTTGGAAAATAGTTGTTATGACTGTGGACTAAACTCTTTAAAGAAGCACACCGCCAATTAAGAGATTGTGATCATATGAAAAGTTCAGAAAACCCTATACAACATAATCACCCTGTTATTTGTGATGCCGCTATCTAGAGGCCTTGGAGCATGGAACGATTAACCAAAAGAATTTGAATCCTCTCATGTTAAACTACCGGCATACCCTGCCTGGTACTGGCTCCCTAAGTTACACCAACAAATCCTAACAAACCCCCGTGACGTCCAATTATCTACCGGGATGTAGGACCACCGAGATGATCTCTAGATTGTAATAAACTTCTAGACCCTTCCTAGTGACTTTACCCACGTTATTTGAAGATACTAGGGATGTACTCCGTAACTAGACAATATATTAGTCAAGCAATCTAATTAATTATTGTACTTTGGGATGTGGAAGCCATTGTATCCCTCGATCCCTCTAACAAGGAATGTTGTGTCATCCAACAATATCTACTATCCAGGGAGAGAATATTAATGTCCAATTCTAGCTAGTCTTGGAATTATTGGATACTACTTTTGTCTAATATTACTTACGTTTGGAAATCGTACTACCATCAGAAAAGAGTCGGCTATGGGTACTGCCGCGCGCCTACATATTCGGGCCTGTACCCTGGGAAAACAAGTGCTCGCAAGAAATTGACCTGCCACAACCATATTACCTGTGGATTAGATACATCGATGATGTTATTATTTTGTGGATGGCCTCTATCCCAAGAGTGGGGAGTTTCTTCTTCCTTGTCTTAATTAAATAGTTAAACCTGAAATTTACTTGACCAATTAATTTGGACCAGATTCATTTTTGACCTCACTATCAAAAAAGTTGTAAAGTAGATTACATACTGAGATGTATAGAAAAGAAACAGCAGGTAAGTCTCTCTTAAGGGTCGATAGCATGCATCCACCAACCTCCTTAAGGTATCCCATTGGGTCAGTACGTTGCGGCACGCAGAACTGTACCACATTGGCAGATTTTGAATGCGCCGCTGAAGACCTCAGTTGTAGGTTCTACAGAGAGTATCCAGAAAATTGGCTAAAAAGGCCTATAAACGGACGCCAAATTTTTCTAAAAGAGATGAACTCTGGTATTCCCCAGAGATAAATTTGTAAAACATATCAATTCATTAAACTCAATCACCAACTATAATAACGATTGGCATTTCCTTAAAGGGGTACTCCAAAATTTTTGGCATTTCTCAAAGGGTGAGTCTTAAACATCTAGTCCCCCCTCTGCCCCTTGATCACGGCTCGTAGAGTCCCCTACATCGGGGGCAAAGTATTAATCGCTATTTTCAAATAAACAACCACAACTTGGCTGAACAAATGCAGGTAATCAAATGTGGTCATTGTAAAGCAGCCAGATTTATGTTAAATAAGGTTCAAACCTTGAAGACAATAAAAATGAAAGCTTTAAATCCATAATTTTTATTAACTGCAAAACTAAGGGGTTGGTCCTACATCTACATGTGATTGCCAAAAGATCTACATTGTAAACTATTCGTATTTGGCGAAAACATTGGAACATGTTAGAGATATCTATCACGCCAATCTACAGAGCTCAGTAGCCCACTACCGTCTGAGGCCACCATAACTGATCCTTCCTCCCTAAAAGTGGTGTGTATTGAAAAAATCCCGAAACCGCCAGAGGGGGAGACTGGATAAACAATTTTAAAAAAAGCGGCGATGTGTATTACAAAATGGACTCTAGGGCCCCCTTAGGGTTGGTTAATGAAGAACTAATCTTTAACATTTCTTTAATCCTCGCCCCATTGGTCATTACATCCTTAATCATGCAGTAATACTTATCCAATTGTCTCCTTCTTTGTATTGGCTACAATGTTTCGAAAGCCAGTTACCACAGAATTGTGTTACTTAATAATTTGAGTTATTATCACATTGATTCTATGTTGATTTAATTCAATAATTAGCATTTGTAAACGGTTAAACTGTGAGCATAATGTTTTTGGTATTTTGGTTATTTTTTCAATTGCCAACATTGTTGTTTGTCTTGCAGTTCATGATTAATTGCCCAATTAAACACCTGCACTCCCATTGGGTATTTAAACACGGGATACGCACCGGTCTGATAACCGGAAGAATGGGAAATGGCCCCGAAACGCGCGTCGGTTGTTTGGTGCGTTTTCAAATCTAGGCGGATGCTGTGATGTTTGACTTCATTACGTGGAGACGGAGCCTGCTGGTCTTCCAAATCTTTGATTATCCTACTTGTTCCCCCTGCTCGTCCGTCTGCTGGAGCGGGAGGTGAAGCTGTGCGGTTGGGATAGGAACAGTGCAGCGCTGAGCTTGCACCCGAGTCGCCTGCCCCCAGTCAACGGTTTTCTGCCGGACCATTCTTGTGTCTCACAGAGAAAAACAGCAAACTTTCGTTGGGCTCTACGTCTACGGAGGGATGAGTTAACACCTTTTATTGGTGAGCGACTGTATGATACCACTGTCGTACAGGATAGAGGTCCCTGACAGGATTCATCTACTTGTGAGATCCTCCATTATCTACTTTGACTATTATTATATTATTGCTTGACTTACCGTGGAGCCTGTTCATCGTCTATCTCTCGCCAGCCCGCCTAGGTTATAAACTATTTTATTGTATTGTGTTATTGTGTCACTGTGTTTTTATATGGTATTTGAGTGGGTATCTATTAAAGTATATGTCTTATTATTTGTTGAAAAGCTTCTATTTTTAACCCTCTATGATATTATACCATACGATATATTATACAAACTATATATACCATACTATATATTATTACTAGACATACTGATATATCACATACTGATATTTATACCATCCTGTATTTACACCATACTGATATATACCCTATACCTAGTATATTAATACCAAACTGGATAATTATACATATGATATCATACTGATATATACCATACTGATATATTATACAATACTATATATTATACCATACTGAAATATTATACCATATGAATATTCATACATATAATATTACCATACTGATATATTATAACATACTGACTATATTATAACATACTGATATATACCCTAACTGATATATTATACCATACTGTATATTATAAACATACTGTATATAGACCCAGACGATATATTATCCGATACTGATATTATACAATACTAACATATTATACCTACTGATATATTATACATACTGAATATATACCATACTGTTATAATACATACATTTTCATACTGATATTATATACACTACTGAATATTATAACAATCTAATATATTACTACACATAATATTACTTATACACTAATAGTTATATTATACCATCTGATATATTATACCATACCTTATTATTATCAATACTATATATACCTACTGATATATTATACAATACTATATATGATACCATCACTGATATATTATACGATACTAATATATTATATACCATACTGATAATGAAATGTATACATACTTATTTATACCATACTGTATATTATACCCATATATACATTCTAATATATTATACCATACTGATATATTATACATACATATATTATACATGACTGATATATTATAAACATAACTGTATATATATACATAGTAATATATAAACCATACTGATATATTATACAATACTAATAATATTCTACCTACTGATACTGATATACTATACGAATTATATATCTAATACCAACTGATATATAACAACTGATATATTATACAATACTAATTATATACCAACACATATAACATACTTTTAACCAAGTTTATATTTATACCTACTGATATACTTATACCATACTGAATATATTATACAAATACTAATATATACCATACTGATATATTATACAATACTACATATATTATACATACTGGATATGTATACATACAATATACCGTATCCATCGTTCATATTATCCCATACTGATATATTATACCAACTTGATATATCCATACTGTTATATTCTACGCATACGACTATACCATACTGATATATTATACCATACTGATATACTATAACATACTATTATTTTTACGCGTACTGATATATTATACCATACTATATATTATACATACTAATATACCATACGTATATTATAACATACTGATAATTATACCATACTTATATATTATAACATACTGATATATATCTGTTTGTATTCAATTAGTCAACTGGACTTGAAATGTAAGTTCTTAAGACGTTCGCAGTCATCCTACTGGCTTCTCCATTCAGAAAACTTCTTCAAGAACTACATTTCAAGTCCAGTTGAATCTAATATGAATACAACAGATCATCCATTACCTGTGAATGAAACCTCTCACAAGCAATAACTGATAAATATCATCTGTATATCTTACTACCATACTGCTATATTATACCATACGATATATACCAAACTGATACATTTACATACTGTAATACTCATATGATTATCCAGACTGATATATATATACCATACGATATATTATAACATACTGATATATTATCATCTGATATAACCATACTGATATATTATCCAAACTGATATATTATACAATACTGATATATTTATACATACTGAGATATAACCATACGTATATATTATACCCATACTGATATATTATAACATACTGATATTACCATACTGATATATTATACCATACTGTATATTATACCAATACTGATCTAATACCATACTGATATATTAATCACCACTGCTATATTATACAAACTAAGTAGTAACCATACTGTAATTATACCATACTGATATATTATACCATACTGATATTACTAATACATGATTATATACATAACTGATATAACCATAAAACTGATATATACCATACTGATATTTCTACCATAACTGATATATTATACCATATCCATACTGATCTATACAATACTAATATATACCATACTGTTATATCATATACATACTGAATATTATCCCATAACTGATATATACATACTGATATATTATACCATACTGTCTATTTACCATACTGATATTATTTATACCACTGTATCCCTAGTTGATATTTATACCATACTGATTATTAATACCATACTGATATATACCATACTGATATATTATAACAGAATTACTTGATATATACCATACTGATATATTATACCATCTACTGATCTAGATTAATACAATACTAATATTATACCATACTGATATATATACCTAACTATAATATATACACCTACTGTTATATTATACCATACTGATATATTATACCACTGTATATATTATACAATACTAATATATCCATACTGAGATATTATACAATACTACTATATTATACCATACGATATATATACAATATATCCGATATACCTTATACATATTATACTATCACTACTGATATTATACGCATACTGATATATACCAGTACTGATATATACCATACGATATATTATACCAACTGAATATATGAACTACTATTATTATATATACGATACTGTATTTTCTAGCTACTGATAATATTATAACATACTATATACCATACTGTTTATATTCACATACTGATATTATTATACCATACTGATATAACCATTACGATATATTAACCAACTGGATTATTATAACATACTGATATACTATCTTTGTATTCAATTAAAGATCACTGACTTGAAATGTAGTTCTTAAAGACGTTTCCTAGTCACCGACTGGCTTTCTCAATTCATAAACGTCTGATATATACCATACTGATATATTATACCATACTGATATATTTACAATCAACTATTGACATACTATTATACCATACCTGTTATTCGATACCATACTGATATAATACCAACTGACTATATTATCACTTATTATCCGGGATACGATATTATTAACCATAACTGAATATTATCCATACGTACTGTATCCATTACTGATATATTCTCCATCCTGATATATATCCATACTGATATATTATACCATACTGAAATACCATACTGATATTTATACCATACTGATATATGATAACATCCTGATATATACCATACTGTTATATTATACCATACTGTATATATACCATCTGATGATATTAACTACGCATATATCTATAACATACTGATTTATACTACTTACTGATATATTATACCAGACTGATAGATTATACATACCGGTTGACAGAATGTACCCATCAGCAGGCATTGTGGAGCTACCAGGACACAACTGCCACTCTCTATGGTTGACAAAAGGTACCCCACGCAAGGATCATGGATACCAGGCACCACACCTGCCCTCTTTATGGTTGGCAGGGCAGGCCGCCATCAGGGGGTGCAGGAGGCCTCCTATGCCGGGCCCCCAACTTGTCAGGGGCCCGGTTAATAGGGGCCCTGTCACAGAACGTCCCAAGCATCACCTGTACCTTTAAAAAACCACTCACAGAGATATAGGCCCACCACCATTGGCATGAGCAGTGCAGTGCTTTGCAGCTATCCAATCAGCTGTCCATGAAGCATGAGATCTATATTATTTAATACCATATTCTCATAATTTTTTAGTTTTAGAAACTATCAGCCTTTTTTAAAGCTATTTATGACTTGCATTACCTACTTCTGCTGGAGAGCGAGCGGCAGCCGTGGGAACACATGACCGGTGTATAGCAGGGTTCACATTGGGTGAGATGTCTTGAAGCAGACTGGAGTAAAAATCGGGAGGGAAAAGGTCATTCAGGCCCTTTGGTGAAGGTGAGAGACGATGTGATATGATGGGAGCTTATAGTCCATGTAACTGGGGAGCTATCCTACTTACTCTCGGACATTGCTGATTGTAAGACTACAATCCCCGTGATGCCTCGGTACCAGGTTATATCGTTAATATAAGCATTTTATTATGGGGAATGATGGGATGTGTAGTTCTAACACAGCCATATCCTTGTGAGGAAGGGAAAGATGGATACCCTCAGTCAACCATAGAGAAGGCAGTGTGGTGCCTGGTATCCCTCAATACCTTGCTGTTGGGTACCCCTGCCATTCTTAGAGAAGGCAGTGAGGTGCCTGGTATCCCTCAATACCTTGCTGCTGGGTACCCTCAGTCAACCATAGAGAGGGCAGTGTGGTGCCTGGTATCCCTCAATTCTTTGCTGCTGGGTACCCTGCTGGTTGATCCAGGGATACTTTCCGATTGCCGTTTGGAGTCAGAAGGGAATTTTTTTCCCCTTTTGCTGGGGTTTCCCTGTACCAACCAGAACTACAGTATATGTATTAATACCAGTAATTCTCAATATTATATAGTACCTCTGTACCAACCAGAAATACAGTATATGTATTAATACCAGTAATTCTCAATATTATATAGTATCCCCGTACCAACCAGAACTCCAGTATATGTATTAATACCAGTAATTCTCTATATTATATAGTATCCCTGTACCAACCAGAACTATAGTATATGTATTAATACCAGTAATTCTTAATATTATATAGTATCCCTGTACCAACCAGAACTACAGTATATGTATTAGTACCAGTAATTCTCAAATTATGTGTATCCTGTACAACCAGAACTAAAGTATAGTATTAATACCAGTAATTCTCAATATATATAATATCCCTGTACCAACCAGAATACAGAGTATGTATTAATACCAGTAATTCTCAACTATTATATAGTATCCCTGTACCAACAACTACGTATATATGTTAATACCATTAATTCTCAATATATATAGTATCCTCGTACCAACCAGACACACGTAATGTAGTATTACCAGTAATTCTCAATATTATATAGTATCCGTACCAACCAGAACTATAGTATATGTATTAAACCAGATTCTCATATTTATAGTACCCCTGTAAACAGAAATACAGTATATATATTAATACCAGTAATTCTCAATATTATATAGTATCCCATACCAACCAGAACTACAGTTAGTATTAATACCAGTAATCTCAATATTATATAGTACCTGTACCAACAGAACTACAGTATATCTATTAATACCAGTAATTTTCAATATTATATAGTACCTCTGTACCAACCAGAATCAGTATATGTATTAATACCAGTAATATCTCAATATTATATAGTATCCCCATACCAACCAGAACTACAGTATATGTATTAATACCAGTAATTCTCAATATTATATAGTACCTTTGTACCAACCAGAACTACAGTATATGTATTAATACCAGTAATTTTCAATATTATATAGTACCTCTGTACCAACCAGAAATACAGTATATGTATTATACCAGTAATTATAAAGATTTATAGTATCCATACCAACCCAGAACTACAGTATAGTATTAATACCAGTAATTCTCAATATTATATAACCTCTGTACAACCAGAAATACAGTATATGTATTAATACCAGTATTCTCATATTATATAGTATCCCTGTACCAACCAGAACTACAGTATATGTATTAGTACCAGTAATTCTCAATATTATGTAGTATCCCTGTACCAACCAGAACTAAAGTATAAGTATTAATACCAGTAATTCTCAATATTATATAGATAGTATCCCTGTACCAACCAGAAATACAGTGTATGTATTAATACCAGTAATTCTCAACATTATATAGTATCCCTGTACCAACCAGAACTACAGTATATATGTTAATACCATTAATTCTCAATATTATATAGTATCCTCGTACCAACCAGAACTACAGTATATGTATTAATACCAGTAATTCTCAATATTATATAGTATCCCCGTACCAACCAGAACTATAGTATATGTATTAATACCAGTAATTCTCAATATTATATAGTACCTCTGTACCAACCAGAACTACAGTATATCTATTAATACCAGTAATTTTCAATATTATATAGTACCTCTGTACCAACCAGAAATACAGTATATGTATTAATACCAGTAATTCTCAATATTATATAGTATCCCCATACCAACCAGAACTACAGTATATGTATTAATACCAGTAATTCTCAATATTATATAGTACCTCTGTACCAACCAGAACTACAGTATATCTATTAATACCAGTAATTTTCAATATTATATAGTACCTCTGTACAAACAAAATACCAGTATATGTATTAACCAGTAATTCTAAAATTTATCGTATCCATACCAACCAGAACTACAGTATATGTATTAATACCAGTAATTCTCAATATATATAGTACCTCTGTACCAAACCAGAAATACAGATATGTATTAATACCAGTAATTCTAATATTATATAGTTTCCCTGTACCAACTAGAACTACAGTATATGTATATACCAGTAATTCTTAATATTATATAGTATCCCTGTACCAACCAGAACTACAGTATTGTATAATACTAGTAATTCTTATATTATATAGTATCCCTGTACCAACCAGAACTACAATATATGTATTAATACCAGTAATCTCAATATTATTATCCCCGTACCCAACCAGAACTACAGTATATGTATTATACCAGTAATTCTCAATATTATTAGTATCCATGTACACGAGAACTACTGTAATATGTTAATACCATAATCTCAATATTATATAGTATCCTCGTACCAACAAGAACTACAGTATATGTATTAATACCGTAATTCTCAATATTTATAGTATCCCGTACCAACCAGAAACTAAGTATATGTATTAAACCAGTAATTCTCAATATTATATCTACCTCCTGTACCAACCAGAAATACAGTATATGTATTAATACCAGTAATTCTCAATATTATATAGTATCCCATACCAACCAGAAATACAGTATATGATTAATACCAGTAATTCTCAATATTATATAGTACCTCTGTACCAACCAGAACTACAGTATATTATTAATACCGTAATTTCAATTTATATAGTACCTCTGTACCAACCAGAAATACAGTATATGTATAATACCAGTAAGTAATTCTCAATATTAATAGATCCCATACAACCAGAATACAGTATATGTTTAATACCAGTATTTCAATATTATATAGTATCCCTGTACCAACCAGAACTACAGTATATGTATTAATACTAGTAATTCTTAATATTATATAGTATCCCTGTACCAACCAGAACTACAATATATGTATTAATACCAGTAATTCTCAATATTATATAGTATCCCCGTACCAACCAGAACTACAGTATATGTATTAGTACCAGTAATTCTCAACTGTTGGTACAGGGGATACTATATAATATTGAGAATTACTGGTATTAATACATATACTGTAGTTCTGGTTTGTATGGGGATACATTAATATTGAGAATTACTGGTATTATACATATACTGTATTTCTGTTGGTACAGAGGTACTCTTAATATTGAAAATTAACGGTATAATACATATACTGTAGTTCTGGTTGGTACAAAGGTACTATATAATATTGAGAATTACTGGTATTATACATATACTGTAGTTCTGGTTGGTAATGGGGATACTATATAATATTGAGAATTATGGTATTAATACATATACTGTATTTCCTGGTTGGACAGAGGTACTATATAATATTGAGAAATTACTGGTATTAATAGATATACTGTAGTTCTGGTTGGTACAGGGTACTATATAATATTGAAATTACTGTAATAATACTTACTGTAGTTTCTGGTTGGTATGGGATACTATATATATTGAGAATTACTGGTATTAATACTATACTGTATTCTGGTTGGTACAGAGGTACTATATAATATTGAGAATACTGGTGTTAATACTATACATAGTTTCGGGTTGGTACGGGGATACTATATAATATTGGAATTACTGGTATTGAATACATATACTGTAGTTCTGGTTGGTACGAGATACTATATAATTTGAGAATTAATGGTATAACATTATACAGTAGTTCTCTTGGTAAGGATACTACATAATATGAAATTACTGGTACTAATACATATACTGTATTTCTGGTTGGTACGGGGATACTATATAATATTGAGAATTACTGGTATTAACTATATTGTAGTTTCTGGTTGGTACAGGGATACTATATAATATTAAGAATTACTAGTATTAATACATATACTGTTTTCTGGTGGTACAGATACTATATAATATTAAGAATTACTGGTATAATACATATACTGTAGTTCTAGTTGGTCAAGGGAAACTATATAATATTGGAGAATTACTGGTATTAATACATATCTGTATTTCTGGTTGTACAGATGTACTATATAATATTGAGAATTACTGGTATTAATACATATACTGTAGTTCTGGTTGGTATGGGGATACTATATAATATTGAGAATTACTGTTATTAATACATATACTGTATTTGGTGTGGTACGAGGTACTATATAATATTGAAAATTACTGGTATTAATACATATCTGTAGTTCTGTTGGTACAAAGTACTATAATATTGAGAATTACGGTGGTATTAATACATATACTGTAATTCTGGTTTGGTATGGGGGGAATACTATATAATATTGAGAATTACTGGTATTATACATATACTGTATTCTCTGGTTGGTACAGAGGTACTATATAATATTGAAAATTACTGGTATTAATATATACTGTAGTTCTGGTTGGTACAGAGGTACTATATATATTGAGTAATTACTGGATTAATACATAACTGTAGTTCTGGTTGTATGGGGGATACTATATAATATTGAGATACTGGTATTAATATATATACTGTATTTCTGGTTGGTACAGAGGTACTATAATATTGAGAATTCCTGGTATTAATCCCCGTTGTTGTTGTGGAAGAGATTGGCTGCGTGAGTGCCTCTTCCGGGACTCGTGCCACCCGCCGACAAGTGAGACTTAACGTTGTAAATCGGTTAGCGCAATGTTAAGGGGAAGGAAAAGGAGCGCTCCTCGGTGAATTCCCCTGAAAGATTCCACCATGTACAGACAAACTTATTAGCCTTGGTGGCATAGCGATAGACAGCTTAGTTTTTAGAAAGAACACAGTATAGAAGGTTTGCTGGTTTGATTCCCCTAGACTATAACTGCCAGATTACTTTCTGTTTTTTGTATGAAAGCATAGGAATTTATCATTGTTAGGGACAGGAGGGATCTCTGAGCTCGAATGATTGGCTGTCAGCTTCCAGGAAGCAAGACTGCAGTTTCCTGTAAATGGTAATGGCGCACTTAGCAGGGTGTTCCCAGATAAGGTGAATTATGGGTGCTGACCCCTTGTACACACAGGTTTTTTCATAAAGTGACCATGGTATAGAGTCATTTAATATAGTTTGCAAAAAACAGAAGTGCCGGGTTAACAAAAATTTTAACTTTAGGAAGCTAATTATGCTGTTAAAGGAATCGCTCCTGCTCATAGACTGGGGGAACTGTTCTAGGTAAAGATACTGAGCAGATATGGACCATTTTAAAGGGATATTAAACTATTACATTTTAAATCGGTACCTTTAGGGAACAATGTAAAAAAAGTAGGTCCACTCCTGCATGGCTTAATGTTCAGGTAAAAGGGAAATGGAAAAAAGAAAAGGCTTCTAAAATTTTTGAAATCAGAGGAACAGAAACAGGCTACATGGAGTACAAAGCTGTAATAAAGAGTGCAAGAAAGAATTAAAGGGCATGTCCACCCTTAAAACTATAATTGAACCCATTACGGCCTAATAAGTAGTTTACAAAAATCCTTACCTTACATCTCTGCTCAAATGGTTCTCCAGATGGTTGTCCAAAGTACAGGAAAGTGGTCAAGTAAAGGAGTGTCTGTGAGACATCCGGTCCTTCCTGATTCCTCAACCTCGACAAAATATGACATTACTGCCCTCATCATGATCCATCCTCTTCGGCCGTGCACCTAGCGTGAAAACATTTGGTTACAAGTTAGGTGCCCCCTTCCCACCAACCGCCCACAATATTTTTGAAAAATAATGCTCCCCCTTTACTTAAGGACCCTTCTCTCCACGTCGTCTTGAATGACGTCAGCAGCATCTGTCATTGGCCGCGTCTTAGCAATCAACACGTGGATAGAGACGGCGCGGGAGAGAATGGTCCGTAAGTAACCATGGGAGCATTATTTTGCAAAATTTTGGCGGTGGGGGTTGGCAAGGGATTGCCAAACCAGCAAGTCAACCCCAAAAAGTATATAAATGGTAAAAAGATGAGGACTGAGGACTGAGAATGTTGGACCATTAAATAATGGGGCTGAGATGGGTGTAGAGGATCCCGAAAAGGCTAATCTGCTAACAGTTTTTTTACATCAGTTTTTCACTGTTGAGAATCCTAGTCTTACAGCAGGGATTGTAATATATGCAGGGAGAGAAATGAGGAGTATTCACATTGGCTGAGGAGGATATGGTATGGAACAATTAGACAAAGTTAATATCATATAAAGCCCCAGGACGGATGGAATACATCCTCGGATTTTAAAAGAGCTTAGTCAGTTCTATCTAGACCACTGTTTCTTATCTTTTCAGATTGCCTTTGGTTGGGGATGTGCCGCTGCATTGGAAAATGCCAATGTAATACCAATATTCAAAAAAGGTAGTTTCACCGTCTGGTAACTATAGACCTGTAAGTCTAACATCAGTGGTAGTGAAGGTGATGGAAACTTTTTCTCCAGAGCTCCTTATTAGTAGTAGTCAGCATGGATTTATGAGAAAGATCATGCCAGACAATTTAATTGGTTTTTATGTTTATTATGTTTATTTATTTATTTAATTGGTTAAGTGAGAGTAGATTTGGATTCAGGCACAGCAGTAAATGTGGAATACTTGGTTTTTCGAAAACTTTTGATCTGTGCCACATAGGCGACTAATGATAAACTGAGGATGTGGCCTTGAAGGAAGCAATTGTTCATGGATAGAGAATTGGTATTGGATCGCAAGCAGAGAGGAGTGGTGGTAAATGGAGCTACATCTATGTGGGCTAAAGTTCTAAGCGAGTTCCTCAGGGTTCTGTACTGGGGCCGCTTCTGTTTCATCTGTTTATAAATGACTTAGAAGGGGGCATGAGAGCAAGGTCCCAGTGTTTGCTGATGACCTAAACTATGCAGAGCTTTGGAAACTTCAATGATGTGCAAGTGCTGCAAGACAGACCTAGATAGATTATCAAAATGGGCAGCAGAATGGCAGATGAATTTCATGTTGATAAAGTAAGGTGATGATTTGGGATTTAATAATTCTGTGCCCCTACACCATAAATAACTCTGTGTTAGTGCATCTGTAATGGAAAAAGATTTGGGGTTCTGGTAGATAACAGACTTAGCTATAGCAAACAAGGCCAGGTAGCAAGGCTAGAGCTAGCAAGAATGTCTTGTATAAAGAGGGAAATAGATTCAAGGGAGAAAGATATTATTCTCCCTCTTTACAAGGCACTGGAAAGGCCTATTGGAATATGCAGTGCAGTTTGGAATCCCATATACAAAGGGGACATCTTGGAAATTGAGGCAGTTCAGGAAGGGCAAATAAATTAATAAGGGGAAGGGGGGGCTTGAATATGCAGGAGATTAGACAAGTTAGGCCTCTTTACTTTGAGAAGCGATATTTGCGTGGGAATATGATAACCTTATACAAATATATTAATGGGCCATACCTGAACTCTCTGTGGTGCATTGTTCACTAATAGGTCATATCAGAGGACTTGTGGACATCCTTTAAGTTGGAGAAAGAAGTTTCATCTTCAGGTTAGGAAAGGTTTCTTTACAGTGAGAACGGGTGAGGAAACTGTGGAACTGTCTTCCAGCAGAAGTGGAATGGCAAGTTCATTAAATAGCTTTAAAAAATGGCTGGATAAGTTTCTAAAACTAAAAAATATTGAGAATTACTGGTATTAATACATATAGATCTCTGCTTCATGGAAGCTGATTGGATAGCTGCAAGCACTGCCACTGCTTGCATGCATGGTGGTGGGCCTTATCTCTGCTGAGTGGTTTTTTAAAGGTACACGTGTGCTTGGGACGTTCTGTGACAGGGCCCCTATACTCCGGGCCCCTGACAAGTTGGGGCCCGGCATAGGAGTGCCTCCTGACACCCCTGATGGCGGCCTGCCCCTGCCAACCATAAAGAGGGCAGTGTGGCCTGGTATCCCATGATCCTTGCTGGGTACCTTTTCACCATAGAGAGGGCAGTGTGTGCCTGGTACCCACAATGCCTTGCTGATGGGTACATTCTGTCAACCTGATGTATAATATATCAGTTAGGTATAATATATCAGTAAGTATAAATCAGTATGTATAATATATGCAGTATGGGTATAAATATTCAGTATGGTATAATAACAGTATGGTATATATACAGTATGGTATATATCAGATGTATCATATATCAGTATGGTATAATATATCAGTATGGTATTATCAGTATGGTATAATATTATCAGTATGGTATATATCAGTTGGAAATATACATTATGGTATATAGTGCTAATATATCAGTATGTATAATATTATCGGTATGGTATAATATATCAGTATGGTATATATCAGTATGGTATAATATTATCAGTATGGTATGATATAAGTATGGATATTTAGTATTGTAAATATATCAGTATGGTATAATATATCAGTATGGTATATATCAGACGTTTTGAATTGAGAAAGCCAGTCGGATGACTACGAAACGTCTTTAAGAACTACATTTCAAGTCCAGTGATCTATTGAATACACAGATATATATCAGTATGTTATAATAATCAGTATGGTATAATATATCAGTATGGTATATATCAGTATGGTATAATATATCAGTATGGTATAATATAACAGTATGGTATATATTAGTATTGTATAATATATCAGTATGCTATAAAATATCAGTATCGTATAATAATATAGTATGTTATATATCAGTATGGTATAATATATCAGTATGGTATATATCAGTATGGTATATATCAGTATGGTATAATATATCAGTATGGTATAATATAACAGTATGGTATAGGTATATGTATTGTATAAAATATCAGTATGGTATATATATTAGTATTGTATAATATATCAGTATGGTATATATTAGTATTGTATAATATATCAGTATGGTATAATATATCAGTATGGTATAATATAACAGTATGGTATATATTAGTATTGTATAATATATCAGATGGTATATATATTAGTATTGTATATATTCAGTATATGGTAATATACAGTATGGTATATATCATCATGTTAATATATCAGTATGGTATAATATATCAGTATGGTATATAATCAGTATGGTATAATATATCAGTATGGATAATAAAATGGTATAATAATATCAGTATGGTAATAGTATCAGTATGGTATAATATATCAGTATGTATATATCAGTATATGGGATATATCAGTATGGTATATGATATAACAGTATGGTTATATTAGTATGTTAATATATCAGTATGGTATAATATATCAGTATGGTATAATATCAGTATGGTATATATCAGTATGGTATATATCAGTATGGTATATATCAGTATTGTATAATATATCAGTATGGTATAATATATCAGTATGGTATAATATACAGTATGGTATATATTAGTTTTGTATAATATATCAGTATGGTATAATATATCAGTATGGTATATCAGTATTGTATAATATACAGTATGGTATAATATATCAGTATGGTATATATCAGTATGTTATAATATATATCAGTATGGTATAATATATTAGTATGGTATATTCAGTATGGTATAATATATCAGTATTGGTTATAATATATCAGTTGGTAATTATCAGTATGGTATATATCAGTATGATAATATATCATATGTATAATATATCAGTATGTATATCATATATCAGTTGGATAATCAGTATGATATATCAGTATGGTAAGATCAGTTTGGTATATATCAGTATGGTATAATATATCAGTATGGTATAATATATCAGTATGATATTTATCAGTATGCTTGTGAGGTTCTCATTCATCAGGTCATGGTATATCTGTTGTATTCATAAGATCAACTGGACTTGAAATGTAGTTCTTGAAGACGTTTCTGAATTGAGAAAGCCAGTAGGATGACTAGCGAAACGTCTTTAAGAACTACATTTCAAGTCCAGTTGATCTAATTGAATACAACAGATATATATCAGTATGTTATAATATATAAGTATGGTATAATATATCAGTATGGTATAATATAACAGTATGGTATATATTAGTATTGTATAATATATCAGTATGGTATAATATATCAGTATCGTAAAATATAATAGTATGTTATATATATCAGTATGGTATAATATATCAGTATGGTATATATCAGTATGGTATAATATAACAGTATGGTATATATCAGTATGGTATAATATATAGTATGGTATAATATAACAGTATGGTATACGGTATATTAGTATGTATACTATATCAGTATGGTTAATATATTAGTATTGTATAATATATCAGTATGGTATATATTAGTATGGTATAATATATTCAGTATGGTATAATATATCAGTATGGTATAATATAAACAGTATGGTATAATATAGTATTGTATAATATTCATAGTATGGTATAATAATTAGTATTGTATAATATATCAGTTGGTATATATATCAGTATGGTTAGTAAATATATTAGTATTGTATATATATCAGTATGGTATATATTAGTATTGTATAATATATCAGTATGGTTTAATATATTAGTATTGTATAATATATCAGTATGTATAATATATCAGTATGGTATAATATATTAGTATTGTATAATATATCAGATATGGTATAATATATCAGTATGGTATAATATAACAGTATGGTATATATTAGTATTGTATAATATATCAGTATGGTATAATATATTAGTATCGTATAATATATCAGTATGGTATATATATTAGTATTGTATAATATATCAGTATGGTATATATTAGTATTGTATAATATATAAATGGTAATATATATCAGTATGGTATAATATAACAGTATGTAATATTAGAATTGTAATATATCAGTATGGTATATATATTTAGTATGTATATATATATCAGTATGGTAATATATCAGTATGTATATATAACAGTATGGATATATTGTATGTATAATATATCAGTAGGTATAATATTAGTATTGTATAATATCAGTATGGTATAATATATCAGTTGGTATATATACGTATGTTATAATATATCAGTATGGTATAATATATCAGTATGGATATATCAGTATGTATATATATATCAGTTATGTTATAATATGATCAGTATGGTATATATTAGTATGTATAATATATCAGTATGGTATAATATATTAGTATTGTATAATATATCAGTATGGTATAATATATCAGTATGGTATATATCAGTATGTTATAATATATCAGTATGGTATAATATATCAGTATGGTATATATCAGTATGGTGTAATATATCAGTATGGTATAATATATCAGTATGTTATAATATATCAGTATGTTATAATATATCAGTATGGTATATATTAGTATTGTATAATATATCAGTATGGTATAATATATCATAGAGGGTTAAAAATATAAGCTTTATTCAACAAATATCTAAGACATATACTTAATAGATCCCCAATCAAATACCAATATAAAAACACAGTGCACCAATAATACAAATACAATAAATATAGTTATAACCTAGGCGGGCTGGCGAGAGATAGACGATGAACAGTGGTCTCCACGGGTAAGTCAAATGCAATAATATAATAATAGTCAAAGTTAGATAATGGAGATCTCACCAAGTAGTATGAATCCTGTCGGGACCTCTATCCTGTACCGACAGGTATCATACAGCGCTCCAATAAAGGTTTATCTCTCCTCCGTAGATGTAGAAGCCCAACCGAAAGTTTGCTCTCTGATGAGACACACAGAATGGTCCGGCAGAAAACCGTGACTGGGGGCAGGCGACTCGGCAAGCTCCAGCGCTGCACTGTTCCTATCCCAAACCCAAGCACAGCTTCCACCTCCCGCTCCAGGCAGACGCGAGCAGGGAACCAAGTAGGATAATCAAAGATGTAACGACCAGCACGGCTTCCCGTCTCCGTAATGAAGTCAACATCAGCATCCAGCCTAGTTTGAAAAGCACCAACAAACCGACGCGCGTTTCGGGGCCATCTTTCCCTTCTTCGGTTATCAGACCGGTGCTGTATCCCGGTTTAAATACCCACATGGGAGTGCAGGTGTATTTAATTGGGGCAATTAAATCACTGAATGTACAAAACCAATTGGCAATTGAATAAAATACCAAAACAATTATGCTCACAGTTTAAACGTACAAATGCTAATATTGAATTAAATCAAATAGATCAATTGTATAATAACTCAATTATTAAGTAACACAATTCTGTGGTAACATGGCTTATCGAAACATTGTAGCAAATACAAAGCAGGAGACAATTGGATAAGTATTACTCATGATAAGGATGTAATGACCACATGGGGGCGAGGATTTAAAGAAACATGTTAAAGATTAGTTCTTCATTTAACCCCTCAGGGGCCCTAGAGTCCATTTTGTAAATCCACATCGCCGCTTTTTTTAAAACTTGTTTATCCCAGTCTCCCCCTCTGGCGGTTTCGGGATTTTTTCAATACCACACACTTTTAGGGGGATGGATCATATGGTGAGCCTCAGGAGGTGTCGGGCTACTGAGCTCTGTAGATTGGCGTGATAGATATCTCTAACATGTTCCAATGTTCTTTCCGCCAAAGTACGAATAGTTTTACAATGTAGATCTTTTGGCAATCACATTGTAGCATGTAGACCACCCCTTAGTTTTGCAGTTAATAAAAATTATGGATTTTAAAGCTTTCATTTTTATGTTCTTAAAGGTTTGAACCTTATTTAACATAAATGGCATGCTTTACAATGACCACATTTGTACATACCTGCATTTTGTTTCAGCCAAGTTTGTGGTTGTTTATTTGAAAATAGCATTAACTACTTTGCCCCCGATTGTAGGGGCTCTACGAGCCGTGATCAAGGGGCGAGGGGGGACTAGCTGTTTAAGACTATCACCCCTTTGAGAATATGCCAAAATTTTTGGAGTACCCCTTTAAGGAAATGCCAATCGTTATTATAGTTGGTTATGAGTTTAATGATTGATCTGTTTTACAAATTTTATCTCTGAATACAGTTCATCTCTTTTAGAAAATTGGCCGTTTATAGGCCTTTTTAGCCAATTTTCTGGATAACCTCTCTGTAGAAACCTACACTGAGGTCTTCAGCGGCATTTTCAAAATCTGCCAATGTGGTACAGTTTCTGCGTGCTCGCAAGTACTGACCCACTGGGATACCTTTAAGGAGGTTGGTGGGATGCATGCTATCCGCCCTTAAGAGAGAATTACCTGCTGTTCTTTTCTATACATCTCAGTATGTAATCTATTACCAACTTTTTTGATAGTGAGGTCCAAAAATGAAATATGGTCCAAACTTAATTGGTAAGTAAATTTCAGGTTTAAATCCTAAATTAATACAAGTGAAGAAACTCTCCCACTCTTGGATAGAGCCATCCCACAAAATCATAACATCATCGATGTATCTAATCCACAGGCTAATATGGTCTGTGGCCCAGGTCAATTCTTCATCTGCGAGCACTTGTTTTTCCAAGGTACAAGCCCGCATATGTAGGCGCGCAGGCGTACCCATAGCCGTACCTCTTTTTGATGGTAGTACCGATTTTCAAAAGTAAAGTAATTATTAGACAAAATTATATCCAATAATTCCAAGACTAGCTTAGAATTGGCATTATATTTCTCTCCCCTGGATAGTAGATATTGTTGGATGACCACATTCCTTTGTTATGAGGGATAGAGGGATACAATGCTTCCACATCCAAAGCTATCAATAATGTGTAGATTGCTTGACTAATATATTGCTAGTCTACGGAGTACATCCCTAGTATCTTTCAAATAACGGGTAAAGTCACTAGGAAGGGTCTAAGAAGTTTATCTACTATCTAGAGATCATCTCGGTGGGTCCTCCTATCCCCGAGATAATTGGACGTCCGGGGGTTTTAGGATTTTTGTGTAACTTAGGGAGCCAGTACAGGCAGGGTATGACCGGATGTTTAACATGAGGGATTCAAATTCTTTTGGTTAATCGTTCCCTGCTCCAAGGCCTAGATAGGGCATTCCAAATAACAGTGTTGACTATGTGTATAGGGTTTTCTGAAACTTTTCATATTGATCACAATCTCTTAATTGGCGGTGTGCTTCTTTAAAAGTAGTCCACAGTCATAACAACTATTTTTCCACCTTTATCTGCTTGTTTAATTATTAGATTTTCTTATTAGATAATTCTTTCAAGGCTTTGAATTCATCCAGATTTAAATTGGGGGAAGAGATACAATTGTTATACTTAGATACTCCTCCTCTACCAAACCTAACAAAATATTTAATGTTAGGATAGAGGAGATTGGGGATAGAATTTAGATTTAGGTTTCATGTCAGAGCTCATAGCTATAGAGTTAACTGTCTGTAAATTTGTAACAGAGTTTCAGATGATCTAGGTACAGTATCAATCTCCTCAATACCTTGCAGATTATTCAAGGTGTCGAGGTTAAGATGGTCAAAAATATTAAAGTCAATACTGTTATTTTGTCTGCCCCAAAACATTCTTTTTAAGGTTAGTTTACGTGCAAATAAATGTAAATCTTTGATGAATGTAAATTTGTCCAATCCTTTTGTGGGAGCAAAATTCAAACCTTTCGACAATGCTTTTATATGATGTTCATTTAATGGGAAATCTGATAAATTAACTACTACATTCTCCTGTCTTCTTCCTTAAGTTGTAAGATTGTTGACTGGTCTAGTTTCTCTCGCCTGGCTCTTCCTTCTTTCCTTTTCCTAGATCGTCTAGTTCTTTTCCTAAAAAAAAGCTGATTTGAGTTGGTTTCTGAATTTTTAGAGTCTGGTCTACGTTTAGTAAATCTATATTTTCTATTAAACTTTCCCCTTTCTCTATTATCTTCCTGATCTGAGATGTCGCTATAAGATGAGTTGTAGTCATACACGTGTCCTGTTCTATAGTCCTCACTGTCTCGGAAAACCTTTTTCTTTTCCTTAATTTAATGCTGTTTTGAGTTATCAAATTTCTAATTTGATTTTATCGTTTTGGGTCTGATAATCTTTATGATCTTTCCAACAGACCAAATTTTCTGCTAGGCTATTAATTTCTTTTTCTAGCTCTTTAAGTTTTATTATTTTCATCAATGATTAGAACTATGAGCTTGAGTGAGGCTTCATCCAGTATTTCAGTCCATTTATCTTGAATTCCATGGACATTTTTGCCACGAGGTTGGACCTGGTTTGACCTTCCATCTCAAGCCCCTTGGAATCATTTTATTCTGTGTATATTTTTCTAAGCTGGCTATTTCCCATTTTCTTTCAATTTTTACTAAGTTCTTTTTTATATTTATTAAACTCCTTATAGATTTTACGTTCATTTCTTCCTTCCTCTCTGTTAAATTGTCATCTGAGAATACTTCGTTAATGTCAGATTCCCATTCAGAATCACTAATCGATAAGCCATGTTACCATAAATTTTTGAATAAAGCTCAAATTAAAGATTCAACCACTATATTTTAGTACCACCTCTGAGAATCTAGAATGCACAAAGCATACACCAGGCCCAAGCCTGTATATATCAAAACAGTAGTAAAATGATACTCAGATGGGGTAAGAATGAAATGCAGCTAGATACAAATAGTATCGGTGCTAACAATGGTATATAAATATAGACAAATTAAAAAAGGCAACAGATGTGCCACAGTACCATTTTAACCCAATCATATGTGATAGGGGCACTCATGCTGCAAATAAATAATCAATCGTATGGAGTTTTTTTAATTTGTCTATATTTATATACCATTGTTAGCACCGATACTATTGTATCTAGCTGCATTTCATTCTTACCCCATCTGAGTATCATTTTACTACTGTTTTGGTATAATATATCAGTATGGTATAATATAACAGTATGGTATATATTAGTATTGTATAATATAACAGTATGGTATATATTAGTATTGTATAATATATCAGTATGGTATATATCAGTATGGTATAATATATCCAGTATGGTATAATATATCAGTATGGTATAATATATCAGTATGGTATATATTAGTATTGTATAATATATCAGTATGGTATAATATATCAGTATGGTATAATATATCAGTATGGTATATATTAGTATTGTATAATATATCAGTATGGATAATATATCAGGTGATATATCGTATGGTTAATATATCAGTAGGTATAATTATATAGTATGGTATATATCAGTATGGTTAATATACATATGGTATAATATATCAGTATGGTTATATTAGTATTGTATAATTATCAGTATGTAATATATCAGTAGGTATATATTAGATTGTATAATATTATAGTATTGTAATATATCAGTAGGTATAATATATCAGTATGGTATAATATATCAGTATGGTATATATCAGTATGGTATAATATATCAGTATGGTATAATATAACAGTATGGTATATATTAGTATTGTATAATATATCAGTATGGTATAAATATCAGTATGGTGTATATAAAAACATAAAAAACGACTTTTACGTTTCTAATTACGATCGATATAACGATCTTATGTCGCATAATAAGATCGGGTAAATGTACAATTTTACCTCCAATGAAATGAAATATCAGATGTACATAAAATCGGCCTAATGTAATCTTCATGAGACAAAAGTCCAATCTAAGAACTGCCTAGCCCATTCTTTAATGCAATCAATTTGAGATGACAAAATGAATGGGTCAGATAGGAACATCTCAAAATAAAAATTGCTGCTTGTAAAATGTGGTCTTTAGACATTAGATAGATATTCAAATCTATCAATGTCTGCCTGTGTATGGCCGCTTTAGGCTTTGTGCTTCTATCAATACAAACTGTGCAATGATAGCTCCACCCCTTTATGCAAATAGTCATGATGTCATAACGGTCATAACTGTCACTAGGTAGAAATAAAACTAAAGAATACTAATAGCTGTGCAGCACAGATGGCAGAGTGAAGCGATGATGCCTTTGCAGCACTACGCCCTGAGTTCGGATCCAACTTTCGGCGCAACTGCAATGGAGTTTATCTCTACTGTGTTTGCTTGGGTTTACTCCGGGCACTCCGGTTTCTCCCATTACAATTGCATTGTGTGACATATCGGTCTGAACATTCCCAGGCACTGTAGATTGGTGTTTGCTGAAAACAGATTCGTAATGCTTGCTCGCATAACGCAATTTGTTTTCTTTGACACTTACAAACCTATGAGTATTTCTTCATGATCTCCAAGCTTTAGGAGAAGGAGTCCAAACTACAGATAGCCACTAGAGATGGCCGAACTATAGAAAGTTCCGTCCGTTTTCAAACTTTCCAACTTCAGAGAAAGTTGGAAAGTTTGAATTCGGACACATTCAAGTCTATGGGGGAGTGATAGTTCGAAAAGTCCGAGTGATTTACAGCTAAACTAATAGTGGTAACTTACTAAATGACTGTGGCACCTGGGAAATGGTCTGGGGAACATGCACTGTCACCAAAAAAACACTATAAATTAAAAACCCTTCCTGAAGTCAGGCGGGCAATTGTCGGGTTTTGCGAAGCTACATTCAACAATACATTCGAGGATATCGAACGAACGAACGATCTTCCTATTGGACGATTCGAACGTACATTCGAGGATTAGTTCTGCTCACACTATATGGTTATTATATGGTATTATTTACTGGGTTATTATATGACTATTATATGGTTATTATAGACTAGGTTATTATATGGTTATTTATGACTAGGTTATATATGATTATTATATGGTCATTATAGTTTTTATATTACTAGGTTACTAAATGGTTTATTATACTAGGCTTAGCGTAGGGTTCTTTCGAAGGCTTGCGAAAACGAATGAACGATCCTTCCTAGGGTTAGCAAACGGCCCGTAAATTCGATAATTATCGAACGTCGACTTATACTCTAGTCACTTACCTTAGAGGGAAATCCGGCTGCCGCTCGCTCTGCATCTTCTGCCTGACGTCACTACGCGGCGCCTGTCTCACTTTCCGGCACCCAAGTAGTAACATCAGGCGGGAGATGATGAGCGAGCGGCAGCCGTGGGAACACAGACCGGTGTATAGCAGGGTTCACATTGGGTGAGATGTCTTGAAGCAGACTGGAGTAAAAATCGGGAGGGAAAAGGTCATGTCAGGCCCTTTGGTGAAGGTGAGAGACGATGTGATTGATGGGAGCTTATAGTCCATGTAACTGGGAGCTATCCTACTTACTTCGGACATGCTGATGTAAGACTACATCCCCGTGAGCGGGTGCCTCGGTACCAGGTTATATCGTTAATATAAGCATTTTATTATGGGGAATGATGGGATGTGTAGTTTCTAACACAGCCATATCCTTGTGAGGAAGGGAAAGATGGATACCCTCAGTCAACCATAGAGAAGGCAGTGTGGTGCCTGGTATCCCTCAATACCTTGCTGTTGGGTACCCCTGCCATTCTTAGAGAAGGCAGTGAGGTGCCTGGTATCCCTCAATACCTTGCTGCTGGGTACCCTCAGTCACCAGAGAGGGCAGTGTGTGCTGGTATCCCTCAATTCTTTGCTGCTGGGTACCCTGCTGGTTGATCCAGGATACTTTCCGATTGCCGTTGGAGTCAGAAGGGAATTTTTTTCCCCTTTTGCTGGGGTTTCCCTGTACCAACCAGAACTACAGTATATGTATTAATACCAGTAATTCTCAATATTATATAGTACCTCTGTACCAACCAGAAATACAGTATATAGTTTAATACCAGTAATTCCAATATTATAGTATCCCCGTACCAACCAGAACTCAGTATATGTATTAAACCAGTAATTCTCTATATTATAGTATCCCTGTACCAACCAGAACTATAGTATATGTATTAATACCAGTAATTCTTAATATATATAGTCCCTTACCACACCAGAACTAACAGTATATGTATTTAGTACCCAGTAATTCTCAATATTAGTAGTATCCTGTACCACCAGAACTAAAGTATAAGTATTAATACCATAATTCTCAATATTATATAGATAGTATCCCTGTACCAACCAGAAATCAGTGTATGTATTAATACCAGTAATTCTCAACATTAATAGTATCCCTGTACCAACCAGAAACTACAGTTATATGTTAATACCATTAATTCTCAATATTATTAGTATCCTCGTACCAACCAGAACCTACAGTTGTATTAATACCAGTAATTCTCAATATTATATAGTATCCCGGTACAACCAGAACTATAGTATATGTATTAATACCAGTAATTCTCATATTATATAGTACCTCTGTACAACCAGAAATACAGTATATATATTAATACACCGTTAATTCTCAAAATTTATATAGTATCCCCATACAACCAGAACTACAGTATATGTATTAATACAGTAATTCTCAATTTATATAGTACCTCTGTACAACCAGAACTACAGTATATCATTAATACCAGTAATTTTCAATATATATGTACCTCTGTACCAACAGAAATACAGTATATGTATATAATACCAGTAATTCTCAATATATATAGAATATCCCATACCAACCAGAAATACAGTATATGTATTAATACCAGTAATTCTCAATATTATATAGTACTTGTACCAACCAGAAACAAATATGTATTAATACCAGTAATTTTCATATATAGTACCTCTGTACCAACCAGAAATACAGTATATGTATTAATACCAGTAATTCTAAATATTATATAGTATACCATACCAACCAGAACTACAGTAAGTATTAATACCAGAATTTCAATATTATATAGTCCCTCTGTACCAACCGAAATACAGTATATGTATTAATACCAGTAATTCTCATATTATATAGTTTCCCTGTACCAACTAGAAACTACAGTATATGTATTAATACCAGTAATTCTTAATATTATATAGTATCCCTGTACCAACCAGAACTACAGTATAATGTATTACATAATGAATTCTTAATATATATAGTATCCCTTACCAACCATGACTACAATATATGTATTAATACCAGTAATTCCAATATTATATAGTATCCCCGTACCAACCAGAACTACAGTATATGTATTGTACCGAATTCTCAATTATGTAGTATCCTTGTACCAACGAGAACTACGTATATATGTTAATACCATTAATTCTCAAATATATATAGTATCTCGACCAACCAGAACTACAGTATATGTATTAATACCAGTAATTCTCATATTATATAGTATCCCCGTACAACCAGAAACTATAGTATATGTATTAACACCAGTTAATTCTCAATATTATATAGTACCTCTGTACCAACCAAGAAATACAGTATATGTATTAATACCATAATTCTCAATATTATATAGTATCCCCATACCAACCCAGAACTACAGTATAGTATTAATACCAGTAATTCTCAAATTATATAGTACCTCTGTACCAACCAGAACTACAGTATATCTATTAATACCAGTAATTTTCAATATTATATAAGTACCTCTGTACCAACCAGAAATACAGTATAGTAGATGTATTAATACAGTAATTCTCAATATTATATAGTATCCCCATACAACCAGAACTACAGTATATGTATTAATACCAGATTCTCAATATTATATAGTACCTTTGTACAACCAGAACTACAGTATATGTATTAATACAGTAATTTCTCATATTATATAGTACCTCTGTACCACCAGAAATACAGTATATGTATTAATACCAGTAATTCTCAAATATATATAGTATCCCCATACCAACCGAACTACAGTAGTATGTATTAATAACCAGTAATTCTCAATATTAATAGTACACTCTGACACCAGACATACAGTATATGTATTAATACCAGTAATTCTCAATATTAAGTTTCCCTGTACAACTAGAACTACAGTTATGTATTAATACCAGTAATTCTTAATATTAATAGTATCCCTGTACCAACCAGAACTACAGTATATGATTAATACTAGGAATTCTTAATATATATAGTATCCCTGTACAACCAGAACTCAATATAATGTATTAATAACAGTAATTCTCAATATTATATAGTATCCCGTACCAACCAGAACTACAGTATATGTATTAGTACCAGTAATTCTCAATATATGTAGTATCCCTGTAACCAACGAGAACTACTGTTATGTATTAATACCAGTAATTCTTATATTTATATAGTATCCCCGTACCAACCAGAACTACAGTATATGTATTAGTACCAGTAATTCTCAATATTATATAGTATCCCTGTACCAACCAGAACTACAGTAATGTATTAATACCAGTAATTCTCAATATTATATAGATCCCGGTACCAACCAGAATACAGTATATTGTATTAATACACAGTAATTTTCAATATTATATAGTATCCTGTACCAACCAGAACTACAGTATATGTATTAATACCAGTAATTTTCAATATTATATAGTCCCTGTACCAACCAGAACTACAGCATATGTTAAACCAGTAATTCTCAATATATATAGTATACCGTACCAACCAGAACTACAGTATATGTATTAATACCAGTAATTCTCGATATTTCCAAATGGATGTGTGTAATATATTTATTATTTTCCACTATTTAGCCCATTCCAGTCACAATATACAGTATATAAGTTAATTTATATAAATATTAGTCTAGATTTGTTTCATTTGTTCCCTGTGTCTCGAAGTGAACAGCATCTGACGCTATGTTATAATCCACATAACAGTTTAACAATAATAGCATATAACAGTAAGTGAATGCGAATTCATACATTTTATCGGCAATCATTTTATTGAGAAATATCCAAGAGAAGCGATGAATGTCACAATTATGATGATTATCCATGAGAGAATTATTCTACGGCAACTTTGCTCAGGCAGAGAACGGTCCAGTAGATTCCCCGTCTGAGCAGAATGAGAGACTAAACACAAGATAGTTCAGCTTAGAGAACTAATTAGAGAAATCCCTCTGAGGGGAACTGTTGTCTTTGAAACATGAAGGTATTGGTCTGAGTCTTTGTTCTGTTGAGAATACTTTTTGGCAGCAATCTCTTTATTCTGTTTATCCACGCGTTTCATGGTAAAAAATATCTTCTTTCTGATGTTTTTCTCGTTATACTTTTTCCTTTAAGCATGTTAACATTCAATGGTCTGCAGGGCAGAGGCTTTCAAGATAGTCAGACGTTTTTTAACCTCAGGCGTGGATTTTTTAACTACAGCTTTGGCCACTTGAAGATTCAATAAAATAGATGGGTAACCCATGTTTCCGATGTATTATTGGCTTAGCGTGAGTTTTACCAATAAGTTGCATGCCTGCGCTATTCAGAGAAGTAGCGTAAAACTTTTTAAGCCGTTGAATAAAGGAGGCATTAGCCGGCGCACTTACATGTACAGAGATCCCGCAATGTACAGAATCTCGCAGGGATTACGCATCGCAGGAACTGGGGGAGGTGAGCGCTTCGGAAGAAGTTATTGACATCGCCCCCTTATCGTTAAAATGGGGCTTTTTGCCCTAACCAATCAGATGTTAGCATTCAAATTTTAAATAACATCTGATTGGTTGGGGCAAAATTAAAACCATCTTTACGATAAGAACTTTTTATTACATCTCCCTATATTTTTATATATTTATATAATATATATATATAAAAACCAATATTTAAAAGAGATGATAAAAACAATTTAATATTGATGCAGAACCCCCCAAAATTCTAGGTTCCTGTCTGTAAAATGTAATATTTGTTCAGCAAGAGAAATCATACTTAGGGCTAGGCCCAAACTGCTGCGTTTTTTTTTTTTTGCGTTTGCGCATGCGTTTTGCACTTGCGTTTTTCAGATCATTGAAAACGCGGGCAACGCACGAAAACGTTGCGTTTTAGGTGCGGTGCGATTTGCGTTCCGCATTTTAAATCTCAATCACATCGTTTTTTCAAAAAACTAATGAAAAAACGCATGCGCAACGCAATGAAATCGCACATGAAATCACAGCGATTCAGTGTGTGTTGCGTTTGCTGTTGCAGTGTGGCCGTGCCCTAACATGCGCCTTCAATACCACTGCCGCGTCTTGGCCGGTGACAGTGGCATCCAGGCAATCACTCACGGCCATTCCCGCATGAGACTCCACTGCAGCTGCTCGGGAACACAAAAGAACAGAGAGCTGCAGTGAGAGACAGAGAAGCGGCGGTGGATCGCAAACTTGTAAGTATGATTTCTCTAGCCGGGAGCGGAATATTATATTTAAACAAAACGGAAACTAGGTTTTGGGGGTCCTGCCTGATATATAATTTTTACATTCCCTTAAAAAAAAAGTTTAGTTCTTAATAACAGTTAAGCGCCAGTGGTAAATGTTATTTAACTCTAACCTCTGTAATATACAAGACATATAACACACCATTACTAAAGATTTTACATACAGGCTTAGACATTTGGATTGTGTGAGAGGGGCTGGGCTATGTGGGTGTGTGTACAGGTCTTTAAATATTATAACTGGAGATGTTATTGGCTTGTTTTGGATATTTGTAATCAAATGATGCCTGCCGAACGCATACCACAGGGATTATCGGCCGAAAAGGCCCGCTTGGCACGCATCTGCATCTGCCCTGTGCACGGGGGTTGTCTGAAGGTGTGTACGAGGCTTTAAACGTAAGAGCACCAAAACTAACACACTAAACTTGTATCAGACAGGATGTTACAGTATTACTATTATAAACCACAATTCCTTTCAAAATACTGGATAAATTCTTGTTTAAGTACACCTGTAGCTTTTAGTTTTATCCCTTGGCAAATAAATTGCCAAAGGAATTAAAATACAAATGATTAATATTCTATTTATTAACACCTCTCAATTCGGGAAACCAATGGTGGTAGTGAACCAAGATTAAAACATTCTGCCCATGGAGTTCTCACTAGAAGCTCCTGTATTGTTGAGCTACATGCTGATGTCCACACTGATGGTTTTCCAGTTTATTCAGGACTCTGGTGGGCACTTGTTCTTCTTATGCGGCTAGATGCAATGAAACGAAATGGGCCGTTCCACATTCCGAGAAAAGTTACCTGTTCACCTTCCAACATGATTTTTAATTCAAAGTTTAACTGAAAACTTTGTAGGAGTAAAATGTCTTGTTTTTCTATTATAATTCCCCGGCTCGTCTTTCAGAATAGTGTAAAAGAAATAGTTGAGTTCGGCCTTATAGTTATAACTTTATGAAGCAATTACACAAACGCAGCAATTTATCAGCATCATCTGATATATTTGTCGGAATTTTTGTCTTCTTTATCCAAAGGCTTAGCCTACAGAATAAAGTGTTTCACTGAGACATAATAACATTTTTTTGTCTAAATCAAATTGAAAGAAATGACTTTTATATTATGAAATTCAAAGTGCATTCATTTAGCTAAGAAGGAAGAGAACATTATCATTTTGATTTATCCACTTAGGGAAGAAAATAGTTCAATTGTGAGTGGCAGGTGGGGGGTGGAGGGAGGTGTGAAAAAAATTTTTAAAAACATTTGGAAACTACTACACAAACAGGATACCAAGAAAATATTTCTGAATGGCAGGAAATGATGGGGATAACTCCATTATGACCTAAATTTTTTCTGATCTCAAAGACTGACAATTGAACCATTTTTTTGCGTAGGTGAACATTACCTCAATCCCACTAGAATGAACATGTGAGAACACTCCTAGAAAAGTGTGAAACAGATTTAAAAAACCAAAAAACAAAAAACGCCTGGCCAGCCATCATATATAGTAAAATAAGTGTGATATATATTATTATTGTGGATTTATATAGCGCCAACATCTTCCTGGTGCTTACAGTTGCATTAAAGTACATAAGGAAACATAATGTCATACAAGGGTAGTGCAAGTATACAAAGTGCTGGTCCAAGCATCCGTGTGGTAAGTTACAGCGTTACTGTGGTACAATAGGATGGAGGCCCTGCCCGGAACTTACAGTCTAGAGGAGATGGGAGAGACTATAAGTGACAGATCAGTAGCTGTAACTAAGTTGTCAGTGGATTATAACTAGTGGGTGCGATGGGTCAGTAAGAGGGGTAGAAGATGTCCAGGTCCAGAATTGTACCTTACAGTTAGAGGAGATGGGAAGAGACATAAAGTGACAGATCAGTAGCTGTAACTAAGTTGTCAGTTGGATTAAACTAGTCGGTCTGTGATGGGTCAAAAGGGTTAGAAGTGTCCAGGTCCAGAGTGTAACCTTACAGTCTAGAGGAGATGGGATGACACATAAGGTGACAGATCAGTAGCTGTAACTAAATGTCAGTGGATTATAACTAGTCGTCTGGGATGGGTCAGTAAGAGGGGTAGAGGTCCAGGTCCAGATTGTAACCTTACAGTCTAGAGGAGATGGGAAAGGACTAAGTGACAGATCAGTAGCTGTAACTAAGTTGTCAGTGGATTATAACTAGTCGGTCTGTGATGGGTCGTAGAGGGTTAGAAGTGTCCAGGTCCAGATTGTAACCCTACAGTGTAGAGGAGATGGGGATGAACAAAGGTGACAGATCAGTAGCTGTAACTAGTTGTCAGTGGATAATAACTAGTCGGTTCTGTGGGGTCAGTAAGAGGTAGAAGTGTCCAGGTCCAGATTGTAACCTTACAGTTAGAGGAGATGGAAGAGACATAAGGGACAGATCAGTAGCTGTAACTAAGTTGTCAGTGGATAATAACTAGTCGGTCTGTGATGGGTCAGTAAGAGGGTAGAAGTGTCCAGCCCCAGATGTAAACCTTACAGTCTAGAGGAGATGGGAGAGACATAAAGTGACAGATCAGTAGCTGTAACTAAGTTGTCAGTGGATTTAAACTAGTCGGTCTGATGGGTCAGTAGAGGGGTAGAAGTGTCCAGGTCCAGATTGTAACCTTACAGTCTAGAGAGATGGGGAAGAGATAAGGTGACAGATCAGTAGATGTAACTAAGTTGTCAGTGGATTATAACTAGTCGGTCTGTGATGGGCTCGTAAGAGGGGTAGAAGTGTCCAGGTCCGATTGTAACCTACAGTCTAGAGGAGATGGGAAGAGACATAAAGTGACAGATCAAGCTGTAACTAAGTTGGTCAGGATTATAAACTAGGGGTGGCTGCGATGGGGTCAGTAAGAGGGTGAGAAGTGTCCAGGTCCAGATTGTAAACCTTGCCTGAAGAGGTGAGTTTTGAGGTTGCGTTTGAAGATATGAAGTGATGGTGATGACGTAAAAGAGGAAGAGAGTTCCAGATCAGAGATGTATGGGGGGGCTTTATGGAGAGAGCTGGTAGGATAAGGTTAGCAGCTTAAATTGGATCCTTTGGGTAATGGGAGACCATGGAGAGATTGACAAAAGGGCAGCGTGTGAGAAGCGGGAAGAGAGGTGAATGAGACTGGCGCGAGTGAAGGATTGATTGAAGGGGCGCCAGTCGATTGCTTGGTAAACGCACAGGAGGGTGTTACAGTAGTCAGCCGAGAGAGAGATAAGGGCATGAACTGAATTTGGGTAGTGTTCTGTTAAAGGAAGGACATGAGATTGTTTTTGAGCTGTAACCGTCAGGAGTTGGACGGGTATTAATTGGTGTGGTAAATATTATATATATATATAATATTGTAATGCATTCATAAGTCTCATGAACCCCATAAAGGATATCATGCAACATAGGCGTTAGACATCAAGTATGAGCAAAACTTACACAAGTCATGGGTTTTAAAAGATCGCCTCAGAACGAAATAAGTTTTAGTATTTCAGTTTAATTAAACGGTCTTTCAGGACGTTTGTCATGGCAGGTTCATTGGTCAGTATAAAAAAAAAACTGTTTGAGTTTCTGCAAACAAGGATATTTACAAGTTACTGGTATTGATACAAAGTAGAGTTAGGAAAGGGTTGTCACTGTGAGAACGGTAAAGCTATGGAACTGTCTTTAGTGGACGTTGTCATGGCAGGTTCATTGGTCAGTATCAAAAAAAAGCTGTTGGTTTTCTGCAAACAAGGATGTTACAAGTTACTGTATTGATACATAAAGTAGAGTTAGGAAAGGGTTTGTCACTGTGAGAACGGTATAAGCTATGGAAACTGTCTTTCAGTGGACGTTGTCATGGCAGGTTCATTGGTCAGTATCAAAAAAAAGCTGTTTGAGTTTCTGCAAACAAGGAAGGAATGTTACAAGTTACTGGTGTTGAACATAAAGTAGAGTTGGGAAAGGGTTGTCACTGTGAGAACGGTAAAGTATGGAACTGTCTTCAGTGGACATTGTTTATGGCATGGTTCATTGGTCAGTTTAATAAAAATTGGATGAGTTTCTACAAAACAAGGAATGTTACAAGTTACTGGTATTGATACATAAAGTAGAGTTGGGAAAGGGTTTGTCACTGTGAGAACGGTAAGCTATGGAACGTCTTCCAGTGGACGTGGTGTATGGCAGGTCATTGGTCAGTTTAATAAAAAGCTGGATGAGTTTCTGCAAACAAGGAATGTTACAAGTATGGTATTGATACATAAAGTAGAGTTGGGAAGGGTTTGTCACTGTGAGAACGGTTAAAGCTATGGAACTGTCTTTCAGTGGACGTTGTCATGGCAGGTTCATTGGTCAGTATCAAAAAAAGCTGTTTGAGTTTCTGCAAACAAGGAATGTTTACAAGTTACTGGTATTGATACATAAAGTAGAGTTGATCGAGGAAATTTCCGATTGCCACTTGGAGTCAGGAAGGAAATTTTTCCCCCTTCATGAAAATTTGGTGGTTTTTTTTGCCTTCCTCTGGATCAACAGTTAGGCAGGAAATGAGGAATTGCTAGATGGGTTGGACTGGATGGACATATGTCTTATTCTATATATACTATACTATACTATACTAAACTACTATACTGCATGAGCCAGGAACGAAGGTAGGAAACTAACCTGGTCTCACGCTTCTCCGCTGTTCTTTTGACAGGGTTGATGCAGAGTACAAACAGTGGAGGATTGCATTTTTATTATTTTCCTCTTTTCCAGCAGTAGGAAAAAAACACCGCGATCAGAGCTTCGTCATTTATGACCATTAACAAGAGTCACAAACAGTATTGATATATAGTGCTTATTGAAATATAGATTATTTTAAATAAACACCAATGCTGTTAAATTTTGTGAGGGGCATGAATATTATATAATTCATGCCCGTCACAAATAAATTAAAATAAAATGAAATTTCCGGTAATCCTCATGACATAAAGGCCATGTTATCCCTTACATTAAAAAAAATGGTCATATGTTGGGTACAGTAAGATAAGATTCGCCTCGTACTCCCCTTTAATAATGAACAAACAGTTGGGTGCTGCTATAAAGCCATAGCAATGGCTGAATCATGCATATAGGATAAAAATATAGCGCAATCCAGTCTTGAACAAATCCAGTGTTTTATTAATGTCACACGTGACACGTGACGTTTCAGTACCTGTGTGTTACCTTCTTCAGACATATAATAACAATAAGGCACAGTTTTGTTAAATAAACGTGACGCAAGAGGAAGTATCAGTGACCTCTAGTGGTACAAAACATGAAGTAATTTGTATATTCCCGTAAGAAATTTAAAAAGTTTTAGCAAAGTTAAAAATTTCACATATGATGGGGAATATGTAAATATATTTTACATAAAAAGTGCTAGTGCCATAGAATCTCTTAAAGTGTCATAAACTATGTGTGGTAAAATAAAATGTTTAAAACCCTTATTTAATACGGCAGATCCAACACCAAACATATCAAAAAAAATGAAATTATAAAACAAAACTGTCTGGTATCATTGCTGCAATTGCAACACAGGCAATTCCTTAATTACAAGGCAAACACTTCACAACATAGCGGATAACCATACCTGATAGGTGGATATATACATGCAATACAGACTTCTGATATACTTACTCAAATGCCCTTGCTCTAAAATCTACATTGGGAAAACTATTGGGCCCTTTAAAAAGAGATTCCAGAAACACAGGCGTGATATCAAATTAGGACAAAGACCCACACCAATAACCTGACAACCTCCAGTAGCAGAACACTTCCTAGCCAAAATCAGGACATAAACCCCGAACGATGAACAAAGCTCAAACAGTTTCGAACATTCTCCTGAAGACACAGCTTCTTAACCTCCCGTTCTTCAATATAGCTGTAAAAAAAACATTTAGCACTGGAGAACACCTTTAAAACAAATATCTATTTTAAGCAAATGCATGGCAATCATAGGGAATATGACAAGCGTGTTCCTTCTATAGAGATAACCATGCTTGCTCTCCATTTAAACTTCCTTTTAATATCTGTCTAATCCTCATACTACGATGATGATTCCTCTTATGTTTGCATTATGTGAGCCTCTATTTCAATCAAATTAACATTTAACATCATTTTTTTTTTTATACCACGTTCATTTGCAGTTTTCTGCAGATTGTGAAAGCCTGGCTCACAATGAGGGAATAGGATTCGCTTGGCCTGGAGATTCTGTAGATTTGTCTACTTGACTATTAAGTTTCTTCATGTTGATGAAGCACGTGTTGATGGTCGTGATTAACTCTGACATTTTTCAAAGCAATTTGCAACATAAAAGGCTGCAGAAATGATTTCATAGTCGATGTGTATGTTCCTACATTTAAGGGCGTTGAGGGAATTGTTTCAATCATACCGTTTTTCAGGCTGTTTCCTTAATGTCGACCAATAATGATTAATATGATGGCTGAAATGTTTTAATGCGTGGAAAACAGATGTCAAATATCAGGGGCATTTACAGGAAGCGTACAGAGCCACATTGCAAACTTTGAGGGTTAAAGTCATGCTTAATGATTTATGACTGGTTAGCGTTAATTTAACCCCTAAGTTTGCTGTGACTGAGCGGAAAAGACACTCACATAGGGCCACACAGCAGCCAATCACAGCCGCAGCTGCCGGCATAGGAATGCTGCGGGAGCAAAGGGATGTATGTAGAGTTCGGATCTTTTTTTTTTTTTATCAATGTAACATAGTGTTTGGGAAGGGATGCCCTACATTATATATAAAGTGTTTTCACACTAGGTGAAGGGGGGGAAGTAATCCCCTGCACATGCAAGTCTTCTCCGAGGACATGGAGGAGCAGAAACCTTGGACAGGAAGACACCTTTTACTCTTCATTTTCTGGACTTTGGACAAGCACTGCAGGGGAACATAAGGAGCAGAGATGTAAGGTAGTTTTTTTTTTAAACTACACAGTGGCGGCAGTAGTGGGTTAAATTTAGTTTGGGGGGTGGACATGCCTTAACTATTTAACGCCAGCAGGTAAAACTCACGCAGAGCCGTGCAGCCTCTAGTAATCTCTTCCAGGGGATTTGCCCAGAGCTGTGCAAGCTTGGGAAGGAAAACAAAGCCTAAAATTTTCTTGCTTTTTACCTTACTTTAAAGGGGAACGGCGGTCTCCCAAACAAGTTGATTTTAAATGAAAGGCTGGATTCTACCTTTAAGGGCCATACAACATTCTTCTATGTGCTGCACAGCCCAAGATATGAAGAAATCACTTATCAGAAAAGTTAGGGGTGGGAGGTTCTGAATCTGCGGTTACAAATACTAGTTTACCTCTCTCTAATCTGCGGTTGGCACATGCTCAGTGCAGGAGAAAGCTGGAAGAGACGGTCCAGGTGACTGAGGGAGGACTGTGGGGAAATTGCAAAAATACCCAGAGAAGCAATTCTGTCAATCTACCTATTGGACCACAGTTACCTACAGTATTAAACTGCTCATGGGGTAAATTGAATGGGGTTTGTAGTGCAGTATTCCCCATGCAATGGAAAGTTTTGCATAGTGAAAACCAAATGTACATGTAGTACACTTGGCAATTCATATAATCAATAACAACCGTCATACCACGGAATGGCAGACAAAGAAAGCAGATATTGTTGCAACTCAAGTTTGTAAAAATGACTTTTTCCCTAAATGGATTGTAAGTTTCTATTTCAATTGAGAAGTTCACTTCTCCAGAGAACCAAGTAAATTCCATCTAAACTGCATAACACCCATCACTGGGGCCTTACAGTTTATTTTCTCTAGCAGCAGAATTCCAATGGGGCATAGCGCAATATAGTGCAATATTCCAGCTAAACCAGGGCCCACAATAATAAATAATAATAAGTAGATGTGAAACAGGATAGTTTATAATTCTTTTATTCTAAATGACTGTAATGCACCACAATCTTTGAGGGTTTAGGTGTTTAATGGTCTTAATCCGTTCCTGCAGCATATTCAAGATGTGGCCTCAACGGATATCAATAAAGGAGCAGAATGTATTTTTTCTCTTTCAAATCAATCCACTGTGGCTTATAGTTACAAACTCTTGAGTTGGTCCCTCCTTTCTTTTTTCCAGGAGAAGGAAATAAATGGTCCCCAACACCCAACAGGACAGCTAAAGCCCAGCAACAAGAACCTAGAAATTAGACTGTTAAGTGAAAACCAGGAGAGTCGGAAGGTACAGGGTGATGTACACTAGACTTGATGTAATGAGGCAAATGTGGCTCTTTGTACATTGTGATTAAGTTGCTTAAACTGTAAAGGTTGAAATGCAGAATCTCATAGGACAAGGTCATGTAAAGCCATTTCTTTCACAAAATGGATTAAAAGTTTAGGCTGCGGCCGCAGCGTGCCAGAAGATTGACATGCACTGCTCATGCACAGTGATTCATTACCCTGTGTTTTTATATCTAGTTAAATAGTCTGTTTATTTCCTTAGAAGAGGGTAAGAAAGCTATTTACTGCTATCTCTATGGACCATCCGAATATCGATCTCATCCTCTATTAGCTATTGATTACGGGATAAACTAATTTTTGACTACTGAACTTTTGGTAAACTAAAAGCGCTAGTTTTCACCCCATCAATCCGCCATTGATAAGGTATCATCGTTGTGTGTTCATGATGGGATAGAATGGAACCTTTATAGACCAATTGTAGAATTTAACAGCTATCTTGTTTCTTTTTTTCCAGGTTTCCAGGTTTTTAATAGTTTTGGAGACCCTATGCAATTATTAAGATTGACATTCACAATAGCGATGCCTCCATCTGTTTCTTGTGCTTTGAAAGCGCGTATTTAGTGTAAAATACAACTAATTGTCAGTTTTATCTTGCCAGATGTTTAGGTTCACAGTCCACTAAAATGTTTTATTTTCTTATCTTGTTTTACGTCTTAATCTAACGTAGCGTCTCAATAGAACTAGACCAAGATGCTGAAGCTTTTTAATAAGAGCACAACTTTTTTATATACAATGTTGAGTGGTTTACCGTTATCAGGTATCCCACTCCTCCTGGTAGTCACAGAGGCTCCCAGTTTCTGGGGTGGTCTCCCGCACTCCAAAACTCCCAAACTCCCGTGATTAAAGGATATTATTCCTCCTCCCCCCATTTCAGCAAACACACCCAGGATTGCCCATCATGCCCCCGGAACCCCCACACCCTAACTGACATCACAGATTTCACGTGCCCCTCAACACGTCCCTCGATGACATTAAATGTCATGCCCGCCCTCGCCATGTCTATCGCCACACCCTTCACCACCACCTGCCCGAAAACCTCATTGGCAGGGGTGAGATGTCGCGTTATGACAAAACTACCGCAATTGTTTTTATCACTATGTTATGTTAATTCTAACCTGTTCTTGGATATATTGGGAATTACTACATGAAATAGCCCTAAAGCTATTGGATCCGACGGTATTGGGGCTTTATCACTAGTGTGTGTATCTGCGTTTTTCCGAATGAGGTGTGCCGCCGATGATCAGGTCGGCCGAACACTCGTTCGTAAAAACTGAAAATGTTGCCGACCGCGCTAGACTCCCTAGAGAGGAGTCTGGACACCCTGCTGGCAGTCCTTTTACAGCTTTCTAGCTACTGACACCTTCCCTATGTGTCCCGTCACCACACACCGCTTAGTGTAGAGCAATATACTGTACAGCTGTGCACTACCTATTTGTAGAACCATAAACTGGACACTTCAAGTGAACCACGTGCTCCTACTCAAACATGTAGTGTACAATTAAAGTGCAATGAAAGACCCTTAGATGCACTGTGGAGCAGAAACTAAATTTATTCTAACAATGTGACAAACATATAAGTAGATATGTATTGTTAAAAACAATTCAAATATACAAATCTAGGCAAACCCCTTAGAATCCCAGTAAGTCAATGGTAACACACATGTAATCAGTAATATAAGTATATGAAGCATAGTGGGCTCAACCTCTAATCCAAATCACAGTCCCCCATAGTACAATAGAAGCCATGCTGCCCACATGATGACTGAAGTCTGTTATTAAGGTACAGTATACTTATCAGCAAAGGGGCAAACCATTTATAATGCATAGTGTCCTTGGGGAAAGATCCAAGGGAGTCCAGACTCTAAGGGGAACGAGGGATAGGCTGAAGAAGGGGCAGGTTAATCCCCGAAACGTTGTGTTTGTGTGATGTGTGGTCCACAATAGAGACTTAAATGGATTGGAGTGCGATCCTCTATTTCTTCAACTTTGTTGCAACAAGTTTGGTTGAGGGGAGAACCATTTGAGGTATCGGACACGAGTTTGGACAAGAGTGCACCTCCAACTTTGTTCTCTTGCTTTATAACAGTGTGACTAGCAGCAATGAGATCCCTATCCCTGCCTCTTCTTCCTTCCATCCAACCTCTCCAATTAGAACTTAGAGTAGGTGAGAAGTGAACATTCAATGGAGGAGACAGGAAGCAGGTACATACTGTGTATCATGGCATGCTGGCAGCTGGAAGGGTTAAGGTAAACTCTGCTGGACTGAAGTGTTAATGGCAATACACTGGAAAGTGTGGCACGAATGGGTTATGGCAATACTCGGAAAGAGCTGCCACTGAAGTTTAATAGCAATACTCCGAGAAAGTGCTGGCACTGAAAGTATTAATAGAAGTCTGTGGCACTGAAGCATTAATGGTAACACTCTGGGAAAGTTCGGCCCTGAAGTATTAATAGGAAAGTTTGCTGCACTGAAGCGTTAATGGCAACATCTGGGAAGTGCTGGCACTTAAAGTATTAATGGAAGTCTGCTGGCAAATGAAGGGTTAATGGTAATACTCGTGGCACTGAAAGTGTTAACTCTTTCAGTGCCAGCAGAGGGCACACTAGAATGCTCACAATTGTGCAAATGCAAGCGTTGATGTGTGTTTTGCGTGCAATTTGGGTAATTCCGCTCTTATTGGAGCACATTCGAATCGCATAAGTGATTGAAGCTCAGTGGCCACCCCATAAGCCAACATTACTGCACACTTTTAAAAGTGGGATCAGATTGCAATCCCATTGCAACGTGAAACACAGTAGTGTGCATATGGCATTAACACTTCCATTGCCAGCAATTTCCCAGTGCTGGAAATGTAATGTTTCCTGCAGCCACCCCTCGTTTTTTATACAAATTGACAGCCGCCTGCTGAATTGTATGTCAACCTGATATAGTAGTCGTTCACAATTTAATTGGCCACAAATTGAACAAAACCCTCTGTAGTGTCCTTCCATAAGAGGAGGACTATATCCAATGTTTTATCCACAGGATGACGCCCTCCCCTGGAGGAGGAGAAACACAACATCTCCACCACCATTTTTCCAGAAGCCAAGTGGAGACATGCGTGTGGGGGCGCAATCCACCCCCATCATGGTCCCCATACTTGCTTAAAGGGTCACTATACTCACTGAAACAGCTACATTTTCTGTGGTACTCACATAGTATCTGTGCTTGTCATTAACCATGTGTCTTAAGCATGTGCTTTCTTTGTTATAATAATTTAATGTTTAGTGAGTGCTCCTAATCCCCCCCGCTTACTCACTGCCTTATGGTAGTGGCTGTGACACTTAGTTCTGCACAGCTACCACAGCCCTGCTCTGCTTACACATCTCCCCCTCCTCCCCCCTGCGTCTGTTTTCTCTGCTGATTCATTAAATTGTGCAGAAAGTGTGCTGGCAGGCAGGTCTAAGAGGTCAGGCATGGTCACATATTATAATTTCTGCTTCTGGAGTGACAAGTCTTTCCCCTGTAAATGGTGATTAAAATGATGATTTCTCAGATCTACAGCTCAGATTTAAAATCTGAAAAAAGTTTTTTTTAGAGTAAAGATACCCTTCAAAATATTACTCATTAAACATGATATATTATTCTCCAAATTGAATTTTAAAGATTTCAAATGAACTAATTTCTCCCGTTCTCTTTATTACCTCTGGAATTTAGAATTCCCTCACTGCCCTTAGACTGACCATGTGGGGGTATGAGAATCAAGACCTTCAATGTCCAAAGTGGCCAGGATTGTACCTTCTCTAAACCAGGCCATCAACTCTTTTCAGGACATCACGTATCCAAGCCATACCAAAACAGGTTTTCAGCTTCATTGTCTAGAAATTGGTGTTTGAGAGGCACGTCCACCCGACACGATCGGTATTCCAGGGGATACTTACTGTTTTTATGACTTTGGTATAAATAGTGGGTAAATCGGTTTTTCAATGCAAAAGTTCACTTTCTTGTTTACTAATGATCTCACCTCCGCTCCCTTCAAAAGGCTTCTGACTCTTTCTGGGTAATTGGATTCACGTTACATTCCAAGAACTAATATTCTTATCCTTATTGTCTTAGAGCCTTATGTTGTCATAATGATGAAATCCTCACTTTTATCGACTACTCTCATAGTAAGGTTGCCCCTCATATTATATGCTCTTCCTTTAAATTCAGACTCTTCATCACTCTTATTTTTAGATCTTCAATATCTTTTCTAACCTGTTCTTACAAAAACTTTACCTTTACGTACGTACTGTACCTTAATAGAACAATAGGCTGAAAACTAGACAGGACATTGAAATTACAAAGTTTGAATTGGCTTAAAGGCTTCATTTTCTAAATGTTCATTGCCAGCGTATGTTTTAAAATGCAAATGTCTATGTGATTAAAAAAAAAGAATTTGTACATTTCAAGATCTATATGTAGAAATATAACAGTATTTGTATTTTTTTTTTTTAATTAAATGTACATTTTAATTGAATGTATTTTAGGGCGTTGATTATGAAATTCTGCTTGTGTGTGTGGTGTAGTGTGTGTGTCAAGAGACCATACATGGTAACAAGTTGTATAAAATACCTTAAATACTACACAAAACTAAAATCAATTGGTCCTGAAATGATAGTACACCAATAGAATAAATTTGAACAAGATAAGAAATCAGACTCTGACCCTGGTCTTTGTACTATCAGGGTGGGGCAAATTTGCACCATTTTAAACGATAAGAACCTTTTATTGAATCTCTGTGCAAAAACGGATAATTGACCAATTGCAGATATAAAACAACACTGGCCGCGGCCGCCTCGTTTACGTGGTCACAAACGTGTACGGGTTTAAGTATGGAGACTATCATATGGAGTTTTTTTGTTGAAAATCAGGAAATGGTTTACATCTTGAGCCTAGTTTCTGTTATGGTTATCAGTCCAGTATTTAGAACGCACCTGTTCTCATTAACAACAAGAAATTTTATTAGCCTTGCTGGTTCTAGAATCTGTCACACCTCCCAGAGGAGTGTATTACATACAGACATTGCACCGAGAGCCACTATTGGCAACCAGGTGCAACAGCCGGCGAACTATATGCCTATTGCGGCTCTCAGGACACTCTCTAAATGGCGCAATAAAGGAGTTTAAAGGAACGTAAACCCACATAACCAAGATTGAAGTCTTTGCCCTCCGTTTGTATTATTCACAGGGGGTGAGAACGCTTATTCTCACCTCCTGTGAATAATATTCTGCTCTGCTCGCAGCTGCTCTGCTCTAACAAGCAATGTCCGACCATGCGCGCTCTCTTAGGCGCATGCGCGCCATACTAGAGATAGGGCGCACGATCGGACAGAACAGCTGTTCTGTTTGCGAGCGAGAAGCGACTGCGAGCGGAGGTGAGGTGAGAATACGCGTTCTCACCTCCCTGATAATACAAAACTGAGGGCAAGGACTTGAAAATCTTGAGTTTACAGTTCCTTTAAGTCACGCTAAACCATATAACATCCGTTAAACGTGACTTAAACTTCAAAACGGAGTGGTGCGCTCGTTGGTGCATCGCCGTAATAGGCTTTACACAAAGAGAATCCTATTGGATTAAAAAATCATGGACTGTGACTCCATATGGCCTGGAGGTATATTTATCATGTGTTGTTTGTATATTGAACCAGATGCAAGTGGACATCCTGTTTTTGCTGTAACTAATTATTTTCCTATCAGTATGAATATATAACACACAACACACACACACACACACACACACACACACCCAAACACCCCTTCATGTTTAACTGATCGGGGCCAGGCAAACCCGATACGAGTAAAGCCCAGAAAAGTACAAAAGTTTTTTACTTTTTTTTTCCCCACAACACAAATTGGAGGTTTGTCATTTAAACTTTCCATCCTCACGTGATGTTAGGTCTACAACTACACCAGTAATCATTACAGGATAACCGAACACGTTTATCTACCTATTAAAAAACACTGATAAATTAAATAAAAACAACTGATTGTCCCTTGTCCAGTTCAATGCATAACCACATTTCTGTCAGCACCACATTAAACTTTCCACATTCACTTTTTCTCTCCACTTTGACCCTGATAATTACCCTAATTGAAGCTACACAGAACAATTATTAATTCAGACTGCCAATGACAAAGGTAAAAATCCTCAATAATCCAATTTAAAAAAATCTTTCCCTCTTCATTTAAAGGGCAACTAAACACAGAAAAATTAAGTTTTTTTAAACCAGATCTCTGTGCGGGATTATTAAGCAGCTTGGACTATAGGGTTAAATTATATCGTATGGTATACAAGTTTATACAGACAGTGGTCCACTGCTCTGGCTGTCCGCTTGTGGTCCTGTGGCTGCCTACTTTGTGGTTTTCTGGTTGTTGCCGCCTCTGTGGTCCCCCGCACACACACAGTTGGTAGGCCCCAGAACACACAACTAGGAGGTCCCAGCACACACAAGTAGCTAGTCCCACAGCCCACACACAAGTAGATCTGTCACCCAGAACACAACAAGTAGCTAGTCCCCCAGAAAACACAAGTGGAAACCCAGAACATACAAGTAGGTCAGATTACCAGCATACACAAGAATCACGATGTCCCAGCACAATAAAGTAACTTAGTCCCCAGACACACACAATTAGGTAGTCACCACACACACAGGTAGGGTAGGGACCCCAGAAACACAGTAGGTAGGATCCCAGTCCACACAAGTAGGTAGTCCCTAGCACACACAGTAGTTAGGCCCCCAGTACATTCACATGTTAAGTAGGGTCCTCCAGCACATACATTGTTAGGTAGGGTCCCATCACATACATGTTAGAGGGTCCCAGCACACACGTTTAGGGAAGGGCCCCAGCTCACACATTAGGTAGGGTCCATAACACACTCCCGTAGGCCAACAGAGTATTTTAGCGGCACCACGGGTTAGTAGGTACCAGCACCAGTAGGCCCAGATGAGGTATGGTACCAAGAATTACATGAGTAGGTACGGGCCCCCGCACACACAAGTAGGTTAAAAAACAAGTTAGTGTAGCCGACCACACACACAAGTGGTATGTTACCAGACACAAGAGTAAACAGCTCCAGCACACACAGTAGGTTAGGGTGCCAGCAGACAGAGTAGCCCAGCACACTTAATCCGCCCCTCCCAAGGACCAGGTGTATGATCCCACACCAAAAGCCCAGTAAGTGTGCCATTCATTTAAATAAAACAAATCACACAGTTAGTGTTTCTCGTCCACCACCCACACCTGGTGATGGTGTTCTGCGCTTAGCGACTGTCACTGGATGAGGGATATAAGGTGCGAATGGACGGATCACATAGAAACCTGTTTCCTCACTTTTGCTCTTCTGCAGTATGGCTGTACTTTCCCACTTAGGCCCACCGTACCTCCCCTTGCTGTGTGGCATAAGCACGTCAGGGTAAACGCACAGATGGGGGCGTTACAGAAGTGGACTGTGGCACCAATCAGGACTGCAGGGTATCTGATGCGCTGCGCCGGTGGACGTGTAGTCTGCTAGAAAAACCCCTCCCCTCACTAAGGTTTGCTCTCAGGTACAGTTATTCAAGAGCCTACTTATGCTCGTGATACTGTGCCCCCAATGCTGTATCACGTAAGATAACGGTAGGATATGCACAAAGGGTGGCATATTGAGCGGCGGCAGGAACCATCAGGATCAGTAACACTGATGCACTGCCTTGACTGGTTGAGTCTGCCAGGCACACACTGATGGCTCTCTCAGTACAGGCCCACAAAAACAGTGATTTAAGAAAACAAACACATCCTTCGCTGCCACTTTCACGAGGGAGCACACCATAGCATAATTTTTTTTCACATTGTCTTCATGGTAGGAGGTCCCTGATTTCTTTGAGGTAATATGGTACCTTTGAAAGGTGCTTGGTTTTAGAATTCTCAGGACACAGAGAGGTTTCTGTTAATTATAGCAATTTTTTAAAGAACATATGTCCCTTACAGAAAAAGATATAATCTAGGGTACGAAATTATTAGAATCATATTAAATATTTTACTAGCAATAGGCAGGGTTTCTATATTGTAGCCCTGTAGGGTACAAATTTTTTAAATCAGGTTGAGGGCTGTTTAATTGTTCCAAACAGAACTTATTTAAAAGGGGCTTTTGGTCGTCTGTCTCCATGTGGTGAATGGAACTCATTTGGGTTTTTGTGCCATTGTTATATACTTATGATAGTGCGTTAGGAGTGTGAAGTGATAATTTTATTCTGAATTGGCCTGGGAATATTGGGGATATGTGAGCAACTTCAGTGAGAATCATTTTGTATTGGAAATGAACACACTGAATTCCTTGTGGGCCTTAATGAAGAAATGGCAGTTCTCCTATTTCTATAGAAGCGGTATGGTGGTGAGGTGCTTTTTGGTGATTGTAGTTCCAAGTTTCAGGACCTTTTTTTCCCAGTTATTAAAAAATTACTGCCATTTAAAAAAACACCCAGCACATTAATCCACTGCAGATTATACCAAAGTGGGGTCCAATGAAAGAGTGTAAACTAAACACCTAGAATATTTTCTCTAGATATATGATAATATTAATTATTAATCTTAATAACTATAACTTACGTTTAAATTTTGATTTATGCCTTTTGGGGTTCTGCTTGCAAACTTTAAGATCCAAAAACATTTTATTCCACCCCTCTTAGATGGACATTTCTGCTAATGTTGGTACCTGTACGTGCATTACTGTGGTAACCCCTGTGACATTCTGTAAAATCTTTCTCACTGGTGTACTCTTATCTCTTTCGCTATTGCATGTAACTGTTCCCGCTCTGTTTTAAAGGATTCGTTCAGTTCAACAAAAATTGTGTATAGATTACATACATACAGGGAGCTGTAGACTGGCCCAATTGTCCCCATTGATAAAAAACCCATGGGATTCACATGGGAGGTTTTACACTATTTATCGTTATCCTATTAATAGAAATAGAGAAAATTCACCTGGTGAGTTGTACACTATTATCATCTCCTATTAAATAAAATAGAAAAGTTCACCTGGGATGAGTTTACACTTTTATCATTTAATATTAATAAAATAGAGAAAATTCGCGCTGGGTGAGTTTACACTATTAATCATATCTATAATAAAAATAGAGGACAATCACCGGGTGAGTTTACATATTTATCAATCCTATTAATAAAATAGAGAAAATCACCTGGGTGAGTTACACTATTTATCATATCTATTAAAAAATAGAGAAAATTCCCCTGGGTGAGTTTTACACTATTTATCATATCCTATATAAAATAGAGAAAATTCCCCTGGGAGGTGCGTTTACACTATTTATCATATCCTATATTAAAATAGAGAAAAAATTCGCCTGGGTGAGTGACATATTTAAACATATCTTTTAAAAAATAGAGAAAATTCCCTGGGTGAGTTTTACAACTATTTATCGATCCGATTACTAAAATAGAGAAAACTTCCCCTGGGTGAGTTTTTAACATATTATCGTATCTATTAATAAATAGAGAAATTTCCCCTGGGTGAGTTTTACACTATTTATAGTATCCGATAATAAAATAGAGAAATTACCTGGGGGAGTTCACACTATGTATCGATCCTATTAATTAAATAGAGAAAATTCCCCTGGGTGAGTTTACACTATTTATATATCCTATTAATAAAATAGAGACAATTCACCTGGGTGCGTTTTACACTATTTATTCGGATCCTATAATAAAATAGCGAAAATTCACCTGGTGAGTTTTTAACACTATATCGATCTATTAATAAATAGAGAAAAATTCCCTGGGGTGAGTTTACAATATTTATGGTTTATCCTTTATATAAATAGAGAAAAATTCCCCTGGGTGAGTTTTACACTAGTATCATATCCTATTAATAAAATAGGGGACAAATTCACCTGGGTGAGTTGTACACTATTTATTTCATATCTAGTAATAAAATAGAGAGCGAGCGGCAGCCGGATTTCCCTCTAAGGTAAGTGACTAGAGTATAAGTCGACGTTCGATAATTATCGAATTTACGGGCCGTTTGCTAACCCTAGGAAGGATCGTTCATTCGTTTTCGCAAGCCTTCGAAAGAACCATACGCTAAGCCTAGTAATATAATAACCATTTAGTAACCTAGTAATATAAAAACTATATAATGACCATATAATAATCATATAATAACCTAGTCATAAAATAACCATATAATAACCTAGTCATATAATAACCATATAATAGTCATATAATAACCCAGTAATATAATAACCATATAATAACCATATAGTGTGAGCAGAACTAATCCTCGAATGTACCGTTCGCTAACCCTAGGAAAGATCGTTCGTTCGTTCGATAATCCTCGAATGTATTGTTGAATGTAGCTTGCGCAAAACCCGACAATTGCCCGCCTGACTTCAGGAAGGGTTTTTATATTTATAGTGTTTTTTTGGTGACAGTGACATGTTCCCCAGACCATTTCCCAGGTGCCACAGTCATTTACAGTAAGTTACCACTATTAGTTTAGCTGTAAATCACTCTGACTTTTCGAACTATCACTCCCCCATAGACTTGAAGTGTGTCCGAATTCAAACTTTCCACTTTCTCTGAAGTTGGAAAGTTTTGAAAAACGAGAACTTCTATAGTTCGGCCATCTCTAGTGGCTGTCTGTAGTTTTGGACCTCCTTCTCCTAAAGCTTGGAGATCATGAAGAAATACTCATAGGTTTGTAAGTGTCAAGAAAACAAATTGCGTTATGCGAGCAGCATACGAATCTGTTTTCAGCAAACACCAATACTACATGCCTGGGAATGTCTATACGATATGTCACAATCATGCAATTGTAATGGGAGAACCGGAGTGCCCGATAAACCCAAGCAAACACAGTAGAGATAAACTCCATTGCAGTTGCGCCGAAAGTTGGATCCGAACTCAGGGCTAGTGCTGCAAAGGCATCATCTGCTTTCACTCTGCATCTGTGCTGCACAGCTATTAATTCTTTTAGTTTTATTTTACCTAGTGACAGTTATGACCGTTATGACATCAGATATTTGCATAAGGGGTGGAGCATCATTGCCACAGTTTGTATTGATAGAAGCACAAGCCTAAAGCTGGCCATACACAGCAGACATTGGATAGATGTTGAGATATCTATCTAATTCTAAAGACCCACATTTTCAAGCACAATTTTTATTTGAGATGTTCCTATCTGACCCATTTCATTTGTCATCATCAATATGATTGCATTAAAGAATGGCTAGCGATTCCTTAGATTGGACTTTTGTGTCTCATGTAGAGATTACATTAGGCCGATTTTACAATTCTGATATTTCATTTCATTGGAGGTAAAATTGTACATTACCACGATCTTATTATGCGACATAAGATCGTTATATCGATCGTAATTAAACGTAAGTCGTTTTTATGTTTTTATATACCCATACTGATATTTTACCATAACTGATATATTATCAATACTATATATACCATACTGTTTATTTATACCATACGATATATATACCATACTGATATATACCATAGATACCATACTGATAATATTATACCATACTGATATAGTATAACCCTAACAATACTATAGTAAAAATACTGGTATATTATACAATCTAATAATACCTACTGATATATTATACCATACTGATAATTATACATACTAATATAACCATACTGATATATTATCACCTATGATATATTATACCATACTGAATATATACCATACTGATATAATTATACGCAATACGAATATATTATAACTCAGACTGATATATCCCATCCTGATATATTATACGCATACTGATATATTAATCAATACTAATATATACAATGAACGGCTATATTATACCAAACGATATATTATCCATACTGTATATTATACAATACTAATCATACCATACTGATATATTAACCATACTGATATATACCATACTGATATATTATACCATACTGATATATACCATACTGATATATTATCCAATACTAATATATACCATAACTGTATCTTATACAAACTATATATACCAACTGTTATATTATACTCTATATATATATTATACCAAAACAGTAGTAAAATGATACTCAGATGGGGTAAGAATGAAATGCAGCTAGATACAAATATATCGGTGCTACAATGTATATATAAATATGAGCAAATTAAAAAAAACTCCATACGATTGATATTATTTAGCAGCAATGGAGTCCCCTATCACATATGATGGGTTTAAAATGGTACTGTGGCACATCTGTTGCCTTTTTTAATTTGTCTAATTTAATACCATTGTTAGCACCGATACTATTTGTATCTAGCTGCATTTCATTCTTACCCATCTGAGTACATTTTACTACTGTTTGATAATACAGGCTTGGGCTGGTGTATGCTTTGTGCATTCAGATTCTCAGAGGTGGTCACTAAATTATAGTGGGTTGAATCTTTAATTTGAGCTTTATTCAAAATTTTATGGTAACATGGCTTATCGATTTAGTGATCTTGAATGGGAATCTGACATTAACGAAACTATTCTCAGATGACAATTTTACAGATGAGGAAGGAAGAAATGAACGTAAAATCTTAAGGAGTTTTAATAAATATAAAAAAGAACTTAGTAAAAATCTGAAAGCAAATGGGAATAGCCATTCTTAGAAAAATATACAAAATAAAATGATTCCAAGGGGCTTGAGAGGAAGGTCAAACCAGGGTCCAACCTCGTGGCAAAAATGTCCATGGAATTCAGGATAAATGGACTGAAATAACTGGATAAGACCTCACTCAAGCTCATATTTCTAATCATTGATGAAAATAATAAAACTTAAAGAGCTAGAAAAAGAAATTAATAGCCTAGCAAAAATTTGGTCTGTTGGAAAGATCATAAAGATATCAGACCCAAACGATAAAATCAAATTAAATTGATACAACTCAGTAACAGCATTAAATACGAAAAGAAAAGGTTTTCCGAGACGTGAGGACTATGAACAGACACGTTGTATGACTACAACTCAATCTTTAGCGACACTATCTCAATCGGAAGATATAAGAGAAGGGGAAAGTTTAATAGAAAATATCAGATTTACTAAACGTAACCAGACTCTGAAAAAATTCAGAAACCACTGCAAATCAGCTTTTTTTTGAGAAAAGAACTAGACGATCTAGAAAGGAACAGAAGGAAGAGCCGGCGAGAGAAACTAGCAGTCAAACAATCTTACAACAAGGAAGAACGACAGGAGAATGTAGTAGCTTAATTTTCAGATTTTCCCATTAAATGACATCATATAAAGCATTGTCGAAAAGGTTTTGATTTGCTCCCACAAAAGGATTGGACAAATTTCATTCTCAAGATTTACGTTATTTGCACAGATAAACTAACCTTAAAGAATGTTTTGGGGCGACAAAATAACAGTATTGACTTAATATTTTTGACCCATCTTAACACTCGACACTTGATAATCTGAGGTATTGAGGAGATGTATAACTGTCCTTAGATCATCTGAAACTCTGTTACAACTTTAAAGACATGTTACTCTATAGCAATGAGCTCTGACTGAAACCTAAATCAAATTCCTATCCCTCATCTCCCTCTATCCTAACATTAAATTATTTGTTAGTTGGCTAGAGGAGGAGTACTAAGTATAACATTGTATCCTTCCCCCAATTTAATCTGATGAATTCAAGCCCTTGAAAGATGTATCTTAATAAGAAAATCTAATAATTTAACAGCAGATAAGGTGAAAATAGTTGTTATGACTGTGACTAACTTTTAAAGAAGCACACCCCAATTAAGAGATTGTGATCATATGACAAAGTTTTCAGAAAACCCTATACACATAGTCAACACACTGTATTTGTTGATGCCCTATCAGAGCCTTGGAGCATGGAACGATTAACCAAAAGAATTTGAATGCCCTATGTTTAAACTCCGGGCATACCCTGCCTGGTACTGGCTCCCTAAGTTACACCAACAAATCCTAATCAACCCCCGTGACGTTCCAATTATCTACTGGATAGTAGGACCCACCGAGATATCTCTAGATTGTAATAAACTTCTTAGACCCTTCCTGTGCTTTACCCAGTTATTTGAAAGATTACTAGGATGTCTCCGTAACTAGACAATATATTAGTCAAGCAATCTAAATTATTGTACTTTGGGATGTGGAAGCCATTGTATCCCTCTATCCCTCATAACAAGGATATGTGGTCAATCCAACAATATCTACTATCCAGGGAGAGAATATAATGTCCAATTCTAAGCTAGTCTTTGGAATTATTGGATACTACTTTTTGTCTAATATTACTTACTTTGAAATCGTACACCATCAAAAAGAGTCGGCTATGGGTAGCCTGCGCGCCTACCATACTCGGGCTTGTACCTGGGAAAACAAGTGCTCGCAAGAAATTGACCTGGCCACACCATATTACCTGTGGATTAGATACATCGATGATGTTATATTTGTGTGGATGGCCTCATCCCAAGAGTGGGGAGGTTTCTTGCTCACTTGTTTAATTATAGATTAAACCTGAAATTTACTTACTCATTAAGTTTGGACCAATTCATTTTTGACCTCACTATCAAAAAAGTTGTAAAAGATTACATACTGAGATGTATAAAAAGAAACAGCAGGTAAGCTCTCTTAAGGGTGGATAGCATGCATCTCACCAACCTCCTTAAGGTATCCCATGGGTCCATGTACGTTGCGAGCACGCAGAACTGGTACCACATTGGCAGATTTTGAAAATGCCGCTGAGACCTCATGTGTAGGTTTCTACAGAGAGTTACCAGAAAATTGGCTAAAAAAAGGCTATAAACGGCAACGCCAAATTTTTCTAAAAGAGAATGAACTTGGTATTCCCCAGAGATAAATTTGTAAACAGATCAATCATTAAGATACTCAATCACCAACTATAATAACGATTGGCATTTCCTTAAAGGGGTACTCCAAAATATTTTGGCATATTCTCAAAGGGTGAAGTCTTAAACACTAGTCCCCCCTCGCCCCTTGATCACGGCTAACGTAGAGTCCCCTACATCGGGGGCAAAGTATTAATCGCTATTTTTCAAATAAACAACCACAACTTGGCTGAACAAATGCAGGTATCCAAATGTGGTCATTGTAAAGCAGCCAATTTATGTTAAATAAGGTTCAAAACCTTAAGACACTAAAAATGAAAGCTTTAAATCCATAATTTTTATTAACTGCCAAAACTAAGGGTTGGTCTACATCTACAATGTGATTGCCAAAAGATCTACATTGTAAAACTATTCGTACTTTGGCGGAAAGAACATTGGAACATGTTAGAGATATCTATCACGCCAATCTACGAGCTCAGTAGCCCGACACTTCTCTGAGGCCACCATACTGATCCTCCTCCCTAAAAGTGGTGGTATTGAAAAAATCCCGAAACCCGCCAGAGGGGAGACTGGATAAACAAGTTTTAAAAAAGAGGGCGATGTGTTTTACAAAATGGACTCTAGGGCCCCTAGGTGGTTAATGAAGAACTAATCTTTAACAGTTTCTTTAATCCTCGCCCCATGTGTCATTACATCCTTATCATGAAGTAATACCTTTCCAATTGTCTCCTCTTTGTATTGGCTACAATGTTTCGAAAGCCATGTTACCACAGAATTGTGTTACTTAATAATTTGAGTTATTATCAATTGATTCTATTTGATTTAATCAATTAATTAGCATTTGTACTGGTTATAACTGGTGAAGGCATAATTGTTTTTGGTATTTTGTATTTTTTCAATTGCCAATTGTTGTTTATACATTGCTACTTCATGATTAATTGCCCAATTAAATCACCTGCACTCCCATGTTGGTATTTAAACAACGGGATAACGCACCGGTCTGATAACCCTGAAGAATGGGAAAGATGGCCCCGAAACGCGCCGTCGTTGTGTTGGTGCGTTTTCAATCACTAGGCGGATGCTTGATGTTGTGACTTCATTACTGGAGACGGAAGCCGTGCTGGTCGTTACCAACAGTCTTTGATTATCCTACTTGTTCCTCTGCTCTCGCGTCTGCTGGAGCGGGAAGGTGACTTGCGGTTGGGATAGGAACAGTGCAGCGCTGGAGCTTGCACCGAGTCGCCTGCCCCCATCACGGTTTTCTGCCGGACCATTCTGTGGTCTCACAAGACGCAACTTTCGGTTGGGCTCTACAGTCTACGGAGGGGAGAGTAAACCTTTTATTGGTGAGCGACTGTTATGATACCACTGTCGTACAGGATAGAGGTCCCTGACAGATCATCTACTTGTGAGACTGTCTCCATTATCTACTTTGACTATTATTATTATTATTGCTTTGACATACCGTGGAGCCAGTTTCATCTCTATCTCTCGCCAGCCCGCTCAGGTTATAAATCTATATTTATTGTATTGTGTATATTAGGTGCACTGTGTTTTTTTATTGGATTTGAGTTGGGTATCTATTAAGTATATGTCTTGATATTTGTTGAAAAGCTTCATATTTTTAACCCTCGTTATGATATATAATACCATACGATAGATTATACAACTATATATACCATACTGAATATTATATAGGACATATGATTTATCACAATACTGATATATTATACCATCTGTATTTACACCATACTGATATATACCCTACTAGATATATTATCCATACTGGATAATATATACTATATCATACTGATATATAACCATACTGATATATTATACATACTATATATTATACCATACTAAATATTATACCAACTGAATCTAATACTATATACCATACTGATTATATTATAACATAACTGATATATATAACATACTGATATACTACCATAACTGATATATTATACCATACTGTATATTATAACATACTGTATATAGACCCATACGATATAATTATCGCATACTGTGATATTATACAATACTACATATTATACTACTGTATATTATACATACGAATATATACCATACTGTTATAATACATACGATATCCTACTGATATATATATACCCTACTGAAAATATTATAACCATCTAATATATTATACACATAACTGATATCTTATACAACTTAACACTGTTATATTATACCATACTGATATATTATACCATACCTGATATTTTATACAATACTAATATACCATACTGATATATTATACAATACTATATATTGATACCATACTGATATATTATACTGATACTAATATATTTAACCATACTGATAAAGACAAACGATATTCATACTGAATATATACCATACTGTATATTATACCATCGATATTTTCTTAATATTTATACCATACTGATATATTATACCATACTATATATTATACAGACTATATATTTAAAACCATAACTGATATTATACATACGTTAATATATTAAACCATACTGATATATTATACAATACTAATAATATACCCTATACTGATATACATACTAATCTATATATCAAACAATGATTATATACAGACTGATATATTATACAATACTAATTATTATAATACTCTGAGTATAACAATTTACCATAGTTTATATTTATAGCCATACTGATATACTTATACCATACTGATATTTATACACATACTAAATATACCATACTGATATATTATACAATACTATATATTATACCATACGGATATAGTATACATACTAATATACCGTATACCATACGTTCATATTATCCCATACTATATATTATACCATACTGATATATCCATAACTGTTATATTTACGCATACGATACTATACCATACTGATATATTATACCATACTGATATCTATAACATCTATTATTTTTACCATACTGATATATTATACCATACTAATATATTCTACATACTAATAATACCATACTGTATATTATAACATACTGATAATTATATCATACTTATATATTAATAACATACTGATATATATCTGTTGTAATTCAATTAGATCAACTGGACTTGAAATGTAAGTTCTTAAAGACGTTTCGGCAGTCATCCTACTGGCTTCTCCAATCAGAAACGTCTTCAAGAACTACATTTCAAGTCCAGTTTGAATCTATTGAATACAACAGATCAACCATGACCTGTGAATGAAACCTCTCACAAGCATACTGATAAATATCAACTGTATATCTACTACCATACTGATATATTATACCATACTGATATATACCAAACTGTACATTTACATACTGTATATATCATACTAGATATTATCCATGACTGATATATATACCATACGATATATTATACATACTGATATATTATCATCTGATCATAACCATACTGATAATTAATCCAAGACTGATATATTATAACCAATACTGATATATTATACATACTGATATATAACATACAATATATTATACCCATACTGATTCATTATAACATACTGATATATACCATACTGATATATTATACCATACTGGCTATATGAATACAATACGTATCTATCCTACTGATATATTATCACCATCTGTATATTATACAAAACTAAGCTATAACCATACTGTTATATTTACCAACTGATATATTATACCATACGTATGATATAAATACATGACTGTATATACATAACTGATATAACCATAAAACTGATATATACCAATACTGATATTTACTACCATACTGATATATTTACCATCATCATATGAATCTATACAATCCTAATATAGACCATACTGTTATATCATAACCATACTGATATATCCCATACGATATATACATACTGATATATTATACCATACTGATCTTTTAACCCATACTGGATATATTTATACCATTTATCCATACGTTATATTTATACCATACTGATTATATACCATACTGATATATAACCATACTGATATATTTAACAGATATCTCTGATATATACCATAACTGATCTATATTATACCCATCTCTGATCTAGTAATACAATACTATATATATATACCATCTGATATAGTTATCACTAACTACTAATATATACCCTACTGTTATATTTATACCATACTGATATATTATACCACTGTATATATTATACAATACTAATATATACCATACTGAGTTATTATACAATACTACTATATTATACCATACGACTATATAACAATATTACCGTATCATACCTGTTACCTATTATACTATACATACTATATATATACCATACTGATATATACCATACTGATATATACCATACTGATATATTATACCAACTGATATATGGAACATACTATTAATTATTATACGATACTGATATTTTCAATAGCCATACTGATATATATAAAATACTACTATAGACCATACTGTTATATTTACATACTGATATAGTTATACATACTGATATAGACCTTACTGATATATGTACCATACTGATTATTATAACATACTGATTATACTTCTTGTGTAATTCAATTAAGATCAACTGACTTGAAATGTAGTTCTTAAAGACGTTTCGCCTAGTCAGCCGACTGGCTTTCTCATTCATTAAACGTCTGATATATACCATACTGATATATTATACCATCTGATATATTATACATCACTATAATGACCCTACTTTTATATCATACCATACCTGATATATTGATACCATACTGATTATAATCACCATGATATATTATTCCTCCATAACCGGATACGATATTATACATATACTGATATATTATCGCAACGACTCTAACCATTACTGATATATTCTACCATCCTGATATATACCACCATACTGATATATTATACCATACTGATAATACCATACTGGATATTTATACCATACTGATATATGATACATACTGAATTACCATACTGTTATATTATACCATACTGTTATATACCATCTGAATATTTAACTACGCATACTATTATAACATACTGATTATATTTCTTACTGATATATTATACCAACTGATATATTATACATACCGGTTGACGAATGTACCCTCAGCAAGGATTGTGGGTACAGGCCCACACACTGCCACTCTCTATGGTTTGACAAAGAGGTACCCCAGCAAGGATCATGGATACCAGGCACCACACTGCCCTCTTTATGGTTGGCAGGCAGGGCCCGCCATCAGGGGGTGTCAGGAGGCACTCCTATGCCGGGCGCCCCAACTTGTCAGGGGCCGAGGATTAATAGGGGCCCTGTCACAGAACGCCCAAGCATACACACGTGTACCTTTAAAAAACACTCAGCAGAGATAAGGCCCACCACCATTGGCAGAAGCAGTGCATGCTTTGCAGCTATCCATCAGCGTCCATGAAGCAGAGATCTATATTATTATACCATATTCTCATAATTTTTAGTTTTAGAAACTATCCAGTGCCCATTTTTTAAAGCTATTTATGACTTGCATTACCTCAACTTCTGCTGGATTAATACCAGGAATTCTCAATATTATAGTACCATCTGTACAACCAGAAATACAGGTATATATATTAATACCAGTATCTCTAATATTATATAGTACCATCATGTACAACCAGAACTACAGTCTAGTATTAATCCCAGTTAATTTCAATATTATATAGTACCTCTGTACCAACCAGAACTACAGTATATTATTAATACCAGTAATTCTTCAATATTATATAGTACCTCTGTGTACCAACCAGAGAATACAGTATATGTATTAATACCAGTAATTCTCAATATTATATAGTATTTCCCATACCAAACCAGAACTTACAGTATATGTATTAATACCCGTAATTCTCAATATTATAGTACATTTGTACCAACAGAAACTACAATATGTATTAATACCAGTAATTTCAATATTATATAGTACCTCGTACCACACCAAGAATACAGTATATGTATTAATAACAGTAATTTCAATATTATATAGTATCCTCATACCAACCAGAACTACAGTAATGATTAATACCAGTTAATTCTCAATATTAATAGTACCATCTGTACCAACCAGAAATACAGTATATGTATTAATACCAGTAATTCTCAATATTATATAGTTTCCCTTGACCAACAGAACTACGTATATGTATTATACCAGTAATTCTTAATATTATATAGTATCTGTCCACCAGAACAACAGTATATGTATTAATACTAGTAATTCTTCAATATTATATAGTACTCTGTACCAACCAGAAACTACAATATATGATTAATACCAGTAATTCTCAATATTATATAGTATCCCCGTACCAACCAGAAATACAGTATATGTATTATACCAGTAATTTCATATTATTAGTATACCTGTACCGAGAACTACGTATATGTTATACCATTAATTCTCAAATTTATAGTATCTCGTACCAACCAGAACTACAGTATATGTATTCAATACCAGAATTCCCAATATTATATAGTATCCCCGTACCAACCGAAAACTATGTATAGTATTAAACCAGTATTCTCAATATTATTATACCTCTGTACCAACCAGAATACAGTATAGTATTAATACCAGTAATTCTCAATATATATAGTATCCCATACCAACCAGAAACTACAGTAATGTATTATATACTTAATTTCAATATTATATAGTACCCTGTACCAGTACCGAACTACAGTATATCTATTAATACCAGTAATTTCTCAATATTATATAGTACTCTGTCCAACCAGAATACAGTATATGTATTAATACCAATAATTCTCAATATTATTAGTATCCCATTACCAACCAGAACTACAGTATATGTATTAATACCAGTAATCTCAATATTATATAGTACCTTGTACCAACCAGAACTACAGTATATGTATTATACCGTAATTTCAATATTAAAGTACCTCTGTACCAACAGAAATACAGTATATGTATAATACCAGTAATTCTCAATATTAATGTATCCCTACAACCAGAACTACAGTATATGTATTAATACAGTAATTCTCAATATTATATAGTACCCTGTACCAACCAGAAATACAGTATATGTATTAATACCAGTAATTCTCAATATTATATAGTTCCCGTACCAACAGAACTACAGTATATGTTTAATACCAGTAATTCTAATATTATATAGTATCCCTGTACCAACCAGAACTACAGTATATGTATTAATACTAGTAATTCTTAATATTATATAGTATCCCTGTACCAACCAGAACTACAATATATGTATTAATACCAGTAATTCTCAATATTATATAGTATCCCCGTACCAACCAGAACTACAGTATATGTATTAGTACCAGTAATTCTCAATATTATGTAGTATCCCTGTACCAACGAGAACTACTGTATATGTATTAATACCAGTAATTCTTAATATTATATAGTATCCCCGTACCAACCAGAACTACAGTATATGTATTAGTACCAGTAATTCTCAATATTATATAGTATCCCTGTACCAACCAGAACTACAGTATATGTATTAATACCAGTAATTCTCAATATTATATAGTATCCCTGTACCAACCAGAACTACAGTATATGTATTAATACCAGTAATTTTCAATATTATATAGTATCCCTGTACCAACCAGAACTACAGTATATGTATTAATACCAGTAATTTTCAATATTATATAGTATCCCTGTACCAACCAGAACTACAGCATATGTATTAATACCAGTAATTCTCAATATTATATAGTATCCCCGTACCAACCAGAACTACAGTATATGTATTAATACCAGTAATTCTCGATATTTCCAAATGGGATGTTGTAAATATTTATTTATTTCCACTATTTAGCCCATTCCAGTCACAATATACAGTATATAAGTATAATTTATATAAATATTAGTCTAGATTTGTTTCATTTGTTCCCTTGTGTCTCGAAGTGAACAGCATCTGACGCTATGTTATAATACACATATAACAGTTTAACAATATAGCTATATAACAGTAATTGAAATGCAGAATTCATACATTTTATCGGCAATCATTTTATTGAGAAATATCCAAGAGAAGCGATGAATGTCACAATATGATTGATTATCCATAGAGAGAAATTATTCTACGGCACTTTGCTCAGGGCAGAAACGGTCCAGTAGGATTCCCCGTCATGAGCAGAATGAGAGAACTAAACACAAGATAGTTCAGCTTAGAGAACTAATTAGAGAAATCCCTCTGAGGGGAACTGTTGTCTTTGAACATGAAGGTATTGGTCTGAGTCTCTTGTTCTGTTGAGAATACTTTTTGGCAGCAATCTCTTTATTCTGTTTATCCACGCGTTTCATGGTAAAAAAATATCTTCTTTCTGATGTTTTTCTCGTTATACTTTTTTCCTTTAAGCATGTTAACATTCAAATGGTCTGCAGGGCAGTAAGGCTTTCAAGATAGTCAGACGTTTTAACCTCAGGCTGTGGATTTTTAACTACAGCTTTGGCACTTGAAGATTCAATAAAATAGATTGGGTAACCCATGTTATCCGATGTATTATTGGCTTAGCGTGAGTTTTACAATAAGTTTGCATTGCCTGCGCTATTTCAGAGAATGTAGCGTAAAACTTTAAGCCGTTGAATAGGAGGCATTAGCCGGCGCACTTACATGTAAGAGATCCCGCAATGTACAGAATCTCGCACAGGGATTACTGCATCGCAGGAACTTGGGGAGGTGAGCTGCTTCGGAAGAAGTTATTGCATCGCCCCCCTTATCGTTAAAAATGGGGCTAATTTTGCCCTAACCAATCAGATGTTAGCATTCAAATTTTAAATAACATCTGATTGGTTGGGGCAAAATTAACACCATCTTTACGATAAGAACTTTTATTACATCTCCCTATATTTTTTATATATATATATATATATATATATATAAAAACCAATATTTAAAAGATGATAAAACAATTTAATATATGATGCAGAACCCCCCAAAATTCTAGGTCCTGTTCTGTGAAAATGTAATATTTCTGTTTCAGCAAGAGAAATCATACTTAGGGCTAGGCCAAACTGCTGCGTTTTTTTTTTTTTTGCGTTTGCGCATGCGTTTTGCACTTGCGTTTTTTCAGATCATTGAAAACGCGGCAACGCACCGAAAACGTGCGTTTTCAGGTGCGTTGCGATTTGCGTTCCGCATTTTAAATCTCAATCACATGCGTTTTTCAAAACTTAATGAAAAAACGCATGCGCAAACGCAATGAAATCGCACATGAAATCACATGCGATTCAGTGTGTGATTGCGTTTGCGTTGCAGTGTGGCCGTGCCCTAACATGCGCCTCAATCCACTGCCGCGTCTTGGCCGTGACAGTGGCATCACAGGCAATCACTCACGGCCATTCCCGCATGAGACTCCACTGCAGCTGCTCGGGAACACAAAAAGAACAGAGCAGCTGCAGTTGAGAGACAGGAAGCGGCGGTGGATCGCAAACTTGTAAGTATGATTTCTCTAGCCGGGAGCGGAATTATTATATTTAAACAAAACGGAAACTAGGTTTTGGGGGTCCTGCCTGATATATTAATTTTTTACATTCCCTTTAAAAAAAAAAGTTTAGTTCTTTAATAACAGTAAGCGCCAGTGGTAAATGTTTATTTATACTCTAACCTCTGTAATATACAAGACATATAACACCATTACTAAAGATATTTACATACAGGCTTAGACATTTGGATTTGTGAGAGGGGCTTGGGGCTATGTGGGTGTGTGTACAGTCTTTCTAAATATTATAACTGGAGATGTTATTTGGCTTGTATTTGTATATTTGTAATCAAATGATGCCTGGCCGAACGCATACACACAGGCGATTATCGGCCGAAAAGGCCGCTTGGCACGCATCTGCATCTGCCCTGTGCACGGGGGTTGTCTGAAGGTGTGTACGAGGCTTTAAACGTAAGAGCACAAACTAAGCACACTAAACTTGTATCAGACAGGATGTTACAGTATTACTATTATAAACCACAATTCCTTTTCAAAATACTTGGATAAATTCTTGTTTAAGTACACCTGTAGCTTTTAGTTTTATCCCTTAGGGCAAATAAAGTTGCCAAAGGAATTAAAATACAAATGATTATATTTTATTTTTATTCAACCTCTCAATTCGGGAAACCAATTGGTGGTAGTGAACCAAGATTAAAACATTCTGCCCATGGATTCTCCAATCAGAAGCCTCCTGTATTGTGAGCTACACTGATGGTCCACACTGATGGTTTTCCAGTTTATTCAGGACTCTGGTGGGCACTTGTTCTTCTTATGCGGCTAGATGCATGAACAGAAATGGGCCTGTTCCACATTCCGAGAAAATGTTACCTTTCACCTTCCAACAATAGATTTTTAATTCTAAAGTTTAACTGGAATACTTGTAGGAGTAAAATGTCTTGTTTTTCTATTATAATTCCCTGGCTCGTCTTTCAGAAATAGTGTAAAAGAAATAGTTGAGTTCGGCCTTAATAGTTATAACTTTATGAAGCAATTACACAAACGCAGCAATTTATCAGCATCATCTGATATGATTTGTCGGAATTTTTCGTCTTCTTCTATCCAAAGGCTTTAGCCTACAGAATAAAATGTGTTTCACTGAGACATAATAACATTTTTTGTCTAAATCAAATTGAAAGAAATGACTTTTATATTATGAAATTCAAAGTGCATTCATTTAGCTAAGAAGGAGAGAACATTATCATTTTGATTTATCCACTTAGGGAAGAAAATAGTTCAGATTGTGAGTGGCAGGTTGGGGGGTGGAGGGAGGTGTGAAAAATATTTTTAAAAACATTTGGAAACTACTACACAACAGGATACCAAGAAAATATATTTCTGAATGGCAGGAAATGAATTGGGATAACTCCATTATGACCTAAATTTTTTCTGATCTCAAAATACTGACAATTGACCATTTTTTTGCGTTAAGGGTGAACATTACCTTCAATCACTAGAATGAACATGTGAAACACTCCTAGAAAAGTGTGAAACAGATTTAAAAAACATAAAAACAAAAAACGCCTGGCCAGCCATCATATATAGTAAAATAAGTGTGATATATTATTATTATTGTGGATTTATATAGCGCCAACATCTTCCATGGTGCTTTACAGTTGCATTAAAGTACATAAGGAAAACATACATGTTACATACAAGGGTAGTGCAAGTAATACAAAGTGCTGGTCCAGCAGCATCCAGTGTGGTAAGTTACAGCGTTACTGTGGTACAATAGGATGGAGGGCCCTGCCCGAGACCTTACAGTCTAGAGGAGATGGGAAGAGACATAAAGTGACAGATCAGTAGCTGTAACTAAGTTGTCAGTGGATTATAACTAGCCCACCCACATACCCCCCTACATCTCTGATCTGGAACTCTCTTCCCCTTTTACGTCACTCCCATCACTTCATATCTTCAAACGCAACCTCAAAACTCACCTCTTCAGGCAAGGTTACAATCTGGACCTGGACACTTCTACCCCTCTTACTGACCCATCGCAGACCCACTAGTTATAATCCACTGACAACTTAGTTACAGCTACTGATCTGTCACTTTATGTCTCTTCCCATCTCCTCTAGACTGTAAGGTTACAATCTGGACCTGGACACTTCTACCCCTCTTACTGACCCATCACAGACCGACTAGTTATAATCCACTGACAACTTAGTTACAGTACTGATCTGTCACTTATGTCTCTCCCCATCTCTCTAGACTGTAAGGTTACAATCTTGGACCTGGACAATTCTACCCCTTACTGACCATCACAGACCGACTAGTTATAATCCACTGACAACTTAGTTACAGCTATGATCTGTCATTTATGTCTTTCCCATCTCCTCTAGACTGTAAGGTTACAATCTGGGGCTGGACACTTTCACCCCTCTTACTGACCCATCACAGACCGACTAGTTATTATCCTGACAACTTGTTACAGCTACTGATCGTCACTTTTGTCTCTTCCCATCTCCTTAGACTGTAAGGTTACAATCTGGACCTGGACATCCTACCTCTTACTGACCCATCACAGACCGACTAGTTATTATCCACTGACAACTTAGTTACAGCTACTGATCTGTCTCACCTTATGTCTCATCCCCATCTCCTCTACACTGTAAGGTTACAATCTGGACCTGGACACTTCAACCCTCTTATGACCCATCACAGACCGACTAGTTTAATCATGACAACTTAGTTACAGCTACTGATCTGTCACTTTATGTCTCTTCCCATCTCTCTAGACTGTAAGGTTACAATCTGGACCTGGACACTTCTACCCCTCTTACTGACCCATCACAGACCGACTAGTTATAATCCACTGACAACTAGTTACAGCTACTGATCTGTCACCTTATGTGTCATCCCCATCTCCTCTAGACTGTAAGGTTACAATCTGGACCTGGACACTTCTAACCCTCTTACTGACCCATCACAGACGACTAGTTATAATCCACTGACAACTTAGTTACAGCTACTGATCTGTCACTTATGTCTCTTCCCATCTCCTCTAGACTGTAAGGTTACAATGGACCTGGAACACTCTACCCCTCTTACTGACCCATCGCAGACCCACTACGAAGTGTCCAGGTCCAGATTGTAACCTTACAGTCTAGAGGAGATGGGGAAGAGACATAAGGTGACAGATCAGTAGCTGTAACTAAGTTGTCAGTGGATTATAACTAATATCGTCTGTGGATGGTCAGTAAGGAGGTTAGAAGTGTCCAGGTCCAGATGTAACCTTACAGTCTAGAGGAGATGGGATGACACATAGGTGACAGATCAGTACTGTAACAGTTGTCAGTGGATTATAACTAGTCGTCTGTGATGGGTCAGTAAGAGGGGTAGAGTGTCCAGGTCCAGATTGTAACCTTACAGTCTAGAGGAGATGGGAAGAGACATAAAGTGACAGATCAGTGCTGTAACTAAGTTGTCAGTGGATTATAACTAGTCGTCTGTGATGGGTCAGTAAAGGGTTAGAAGTGTCCAGGTCCAGATTGTAACCTTACAGTGTAGAGGAGATGGGGATGAGACATAAGGTGACAGATCAGTAGCTGTAACTAAGTTGTCAGTGGATATAACTAGTCGGTTCTGTGGATGGGTCGAGTAAGAGGGGTAGAAGTGTCCAGGTCCAGATGTGTAACCTACAGTCTAGAGGAGATGGGAAGAGACATAAAGTGACAGATCAGTAGCTGTAACTAAGTTGTCAGTGGATAATAACTAGTCGGTCTGTGATGGGTCAGTAAGAGGGTAGAAGTGTCCAGCCCCAGATGTACCCTTACAGTCTAGAGGAGATGGAAGAGACATAAAGTGACAGATCAGTAGCTGTAACTAAGTTGTCAGTGGATTATAACTAGCGGTCTGTGAGGGTCAGTAAGAGGGTAGAAGTGTCCAGGTCCAGATTGTAACCTTACGTCTAGAGGAGATGGGGAAGAGACATAAGGTGACAGATCATATTAGACTAAGTTGCAGTGGATTATAACTAGTCGGTCTGTGATGGGTCAGTAAGAGGGTAGAAGTGTCCAGGTCCAGATTGTACCTTACAGTCTAGAGGAGATGGGAAGAGACATAAAGTGACAGTCAGTAGCTGTAACTAAGTTGTCAGTGGATTATAACTAGTGGGTCTGCGATGGGTCAGTAAGAGGGGTAGAGTGTCCAGGTCTCAGTTGTAAACCTTGCCTGAAGAGGTGAGTTTTGAGGTTGCGTTTGAAGATATGAAGTGATGGTGAGTGACGTAAAAAGGGAGGAAGAGAGTTCCAGATCAGAGATGTATGGGGGGGCTTTATTGGAGAGAGCCTTGTAGGATAAGGTTAGCAGCTTAAATTGGATCCTTTGGGTAATGGGAAGCCAGTGGAGAGATTGACAGAAAGGGGCAGCGTGTGAGAAGCGGGAAGAGAGGTGAATGAGCCTGGCAGCAGAGTTAAGGATTGATTGAAGGGGCGCCAGTCGATTGCTTGGTAAACCGCACAGGAGGGTGTTACAGTAGTCCAGCCGAGAGATGATAAGGGCATGAACTCGAATTTGGGTAGTGTTCTGTTAAAGGAAGGGACATGAGATGTTTTTGAGCTGTAACCGTCAGGAGTTGGACAGGGTATTAATGTGGTGTGGTATATATATATATATATATATATATATATGTAATGCATTCATAAGGTCTCATGAACCCCCATAAAGTATATCATGCAACATAGGAGCTATAGACATCAAGTCATGAGCAAAACTTACACAAGATCATTGGGTTTTAAAAGACTCGCCTCAGAACGAAATTAAGTTTTAGTATTTCAGTTTAATTAAACGGTCTTTCAGTGGACGTTGTCATGGCAGGTTCATTGGTCAGTATAAAAAAAAAGCTGTTTGAGTTTCTGCAAACAAGGAATGTTACAAGTTACTGGTATTGATACATAAAGTAGAGTTGGGAAAGGGTTTGTCACTGTGAGAACGGTAAAGCTATGGAACTGTCTTCCAGTGGACATTGTTATGGCAGGTTCATTGGTCAGTTTAATAAAAATCTGGATGAGTTTCTACAAACAAGGAATGTTACAAGTTACTGGTATTGATACATAAAGTAGAGTTGGGAAAGGGTTTGTCACTGTGAGAACGGTAAAGCTATGGAACTGTCTTTCAGTGGACGTTGTCATGGCAGGTTCATTGGTCAGTATCAAAAAAAAGCTGTTTGAGTTTCTGCAAACAAGGAATGTTACAAGTTACTGGTATTGATGTGCATAAAGTAGAGTTGGGAAAGGGTTTTTCACTGTGAGAACGGTAAAGCTATGGAACTGTCTTCCAGTGGACGTTGTTATGGCAGGTTCATTGGTCAGTTTAATAAAAATCTGGATGAGTTTCTACAAACAAGGAATGTTACAAGTTACTGGTATTGATACATAAAGTAGAGTTGGGAAAGGGTTTGTCACTGTGAGAACGGTAAAGCTATGGAACTGTCTTCCAGTGGACGTTGTTATGGCAGGTTCATTGGTCAGTTTAATAAAAAGCTGGATGAGTTTCTGCAAACAAGGAATGTTACAAGTTACTGGTATTGATACATAAAGTAGAGTGGAAAGGGTTTGTCACTGTGAGAACGGTAAAGCTATGGAACTGTCTTTCAGTGGACGTTGTCATGGCAGGTTCATTGGTCAGTATCAAAAAAAAGCTGTTTGAGTTTCTGCAAACAAGGAATGTTACAAGTTACTGGTATTGATACATAAAGTAGAGTTGATCGAGGGAAATTTCCGATTGCCACTTGGAGTCAGGAAGGAATTTTTTCCCCCTTCATAAATTTGGTGGGTTTTTTTTGCCTTCCTCTGGATCAACAGTTAGGCAGGAAATGAGGATATTGCTAGATGGGTTGGACTGGATGGACATATGTCTTTATTCATATATACTATACTATACTATACTAAACTACTATACTGCATGAGCCAGGAACGAAGGTAGGAAACTAACCTGGTCTCACGCTTCTCCGCTGTTCTTTTGACAGGTGCTGATGCAGAGTACAAACAGTGGAGGATTGCATTTTTATTATTTTCCTTCTTTTCCAGCCAGTAGGAAAAAAACAACCGCAGATCAGAGCTTCGTCATTATGACCATTAACAAGAGTCACAAACAGTATTGATTATAGTGCTTATTGCAAATATAGATCTATTTTTAAATAAACACCACATGCTGTTAAATTTTGTGAAGGGGCATGAATATTATATAATTCATGCCCCGTCACAAATAAATTAAAATAAATGAAATGTTCTCGGTAATCTCATGACATTAAAGGCCATGTTATCCCTTACATTTAAAAAAATGGTCATATGTTGGGTACCAGAAGATAAGATTCGCCTCCGTACTCCCCTTTAATAATGAAACAACATGTTGGGTGCTGCTATAAAGCCATAGCCAATGGCTGAGATCATGCATATAGGATAAAAATATAGCGCAATCCAGTCTTGAACAAATCCAGTGTTTTATTAATGTCACACGTGACACGTGACGTTTCAGTACCTGTGTGTTACCTTCTTCAGACAATATAATAACAATAAAGTGCACAGTTTTGTTTAAATAACGTGACGCAAGAGGAAGTATCAGTGACCTCTAGTGGTACAAAACATGAAGTAATTTGTATATTCCCGTAAGAAATTTAAAAAGTTTTAGCAAAGTTAAAATTTCACATATGATGGGAATATGTAAATATATTTTACATAAAAAGTGCTAGTGCCATAGAATCTCTTAAAAGTGTCATAAACTATGTGGTAAAAGTGATAAAATGTTTAAAACCCTTATTTAATACAGGCAGATCCAACACAAACATATCAAAAACAAATATAGAAATTATCAAACAAAACTGTCTGGTATCATTGCTGCAATTGCAACACAGGCAATTCCTTAATTACAGGCAAACACTTCACCAACATAGCGGTAAACCATACCTGATAGGTGGATACTATACATGCAATACAGACTTCTGTATATACTTACTCAAATGCCCCTGCTCTAAAATCTACATTGGGAAAACTATTGGGCCCTTTAAAAAGAGATTCCAGAAACACAGGCGTGATATCAAATTAGGACAAAGACACACACAATAAGCCTGACATACCTCCAGTAGCAGAACACTTCCTAGCCAAACATCAGGTACATAAACCCAGAACGATGGAACAAAGCTCAACAGTTTCGAACATTCTCCTGAAGACACAGCTTCTTTACCTCCCGTTCTTCAATATAGCTGAATACCAAAAAACATTTTAGCACTGGAGATACCCTTTAAAACAAATATCTATTTTTAAGCAAATGCATGGCAATCATAGGGAATATGACAAGCTGTGTTCCTTCTATAGCGATAACCATGCTTGCTCTCCATTTAAACTTCCTTTTTAATATCTGTCATAATCCTCATACTACGATGATGATTCCTCTTATGTTTGCTATTATGTGAGCCTCTATTTATCAATCAAATTAACATTTAACATCATTTTTTTTTTTATACCACGTTCATTTGCAGTTTTCTGCAGATTGTGAAAGCCTGGCCTCACAATGAAGGGAATAGGATTCGCTTGGCCTGGAGATTCTGTAGATTTGTCATACTTGACTATTTTAAGTTTCTTCACTGTTGATGAAGCACGTTTGATGGTCGTGATTAATACTCTGACATTTCTTCAAGCAATTTGCAACATAAAAGGCTGCAGAAATGATTTCATAGTCGATGTGTATGTTCTACATTTAATGGGCGATTGGAGAGAATGTTCAATCATACGTTTTTCAGGCTGTTTCCTTAATGTCGACCAATTAATTTGATTAATATGATGGCTGAAATGTTTTAATGCGTGGAAACCAGATGTCAAATATTCAGGGGCATTTACAGGGAAGCGTACAGGAGCCACATTGCAAACTTTGAGGGTTAAAGTCATGCTTAATGATTTATGACTGGTTAGCGTTAATTTAACCCCTAAGTTGCTGTGACTGAGCGGAAAAGACACTCACATAGGCGCCACAAGCAGCCAATCACAGCCGCAGCTGCCGGCAATAGAGAATGCTGCGGGGAGCAAAGGGATGTATGTAGAGTTCGGACTCTTTTTTTTTTTTATCAATGTAACATAGTGTTTGGGAAGGGATGCCCTACATTATATATAAAATGTTTTACACTAGGTGAGGGGGGGGAAGTAATCCCCTGCACATGCCAATGTCTTCTCCGAGGACATGGAGGAGGCAGAAACCTTTGGACAGGAAGACACCTTTTACTCTTCATTTTTCTGGACTTTGGACAAGCACTGCAGGGGAACCATAAGGAGCAGAGATGTAAGGTAAGGTTTTTTTTTAAACTACACAGTGGGGCCAGTAGTGGGTTAAATTTAGTTTGGGGGGTGGACATGCCCTTTAACTATTTAACGCCAGCAGGTAAAACTCACGCAGAGCCGTGCAGCCTCTAGTAAATCTCTTCCAGGGGATTTGCCCAGAGCATGTGCAGCTTTGGGTAAAGGAAAACAAAGCCTAAAATTTTCTTGCTTTTTACCTTACTTTAAAGGGGAACTGCGGTCTCCAAACAAGTTGATTTTAAATGAAAGGCTGGATTCCTACCTTTATGGGCCATCAACCATTTCTCTATGTGCTGCACAGCCCAAGATATGAAGAAATCACTTATCAGAAAGTTAGGGGTGGGAGGTTCTGAATCTGCGGTTACAAATACTAGTTCCTCCTTCTAATCTGCGGTTGGCACATGCTCAGTGCAGGAGAAAGCTGGAAGAGATCGAGTCACAGTGACTGAGGGAGGACTGTGGGGGAAATTGCAAAAATACCCAGGAAAGCAATTCTTGTCAATCTACCTATTGGACCACAGTTACCCTACAGTATTAACTGCTCATGGTGTAAATTGAATGGGGTTTGTAGTGCAGTATTCCCCCATGCAATGGAAAGTTTTGCATATGTGAAAACCAAATGTACATGTATGTACAACTTGGCAATTCATATAATCAATAACAACCGTCATACCACGGAAATGGCAGACAAAGAAAGCAGATATTGTTGCAACTCAAGTTTGTAAAAATGACTTTTTCCCTAAATGGATTGTAAGTTTCTATTTCAATTGAGAAGTTCCACTTCTCCAGAGAACCAAGTAAATTCCATCTAAACTGCATAACACCCATCACTGGGGCCTTACAGTTTATTTTCTCTAGCAGCAGAATTCCAATGGGGCATAGCGCAATATAGTGCAATATTCCAGCTAAACCAGGGCCCACAATAAATAAATAATAATAAGTAGATGTAGAACATGGATAGTTTATAATTCTTTTTATTCTAAATGACATGTAATGCACCACAATCTTTTGAGGGTTTATGGTGTTTAATGGTCTTAATCCGTTCCTGCAGCATATTCAAGATGTGGCCTCAACGGATATCAATAAAGGAGCAGAATTGTATTTTTTCTCTTTCAAATCAATCCACTGTGGCTTATAGTTACAAACTCTTGAGTTGGTCCCTCCTTTCCTTTTTATCCAGGAGAGAGACATAAATGGTCCCCCAACCCAACCACGGACAGCTAAAGCCAGCAACAAGAACCTAGAAATTAGACTGTTAAGTGAAAACCAGGAGAGTCGGAAGGTACAGGGTGATGTACCTAGAGCTGATGTAATGATGCAAATGTGGCTCTTTGTACATTGTGATTAAGTCTTAAACTGTTGCAAAGGTTGAAATGCAGAACTGCCAATAGGACAAGGTCATGTAAAAGCCATTTCTTCACAAAATGGATTTAAACGTTTAGGCTGCAGCCGCAGCGTGCCAGACGCATTGACATGCACTGCTCATGCAACAGTGATCATTACCCTGTGTTTTTATATCTAGTTAAATAGTCTGTTTATTTTCCTTAGAAGAGGGTAAGAAAGCCTATTTACTGTATCTCTAATGGACCATCAGAATATCGATCTCATCCCTCTATTAGCTATTGATTACGGGAATAAACTAATTTTTGACCTTACTGACTTTTGGTAAACTAAAGCGCTAGTTTGTTACACCCAATCAATCCGCCATTGATAAGGTATCATCGTTGTGTGTTCATGATGGGATTAGAATGGAACCTTTATAGACAATTGTAGAATTTAACAGATACTTGTTTCTTTTTTTCCAGGTTTCCAGGTTTTTTAATTAGTTTGGAGCACCCTATGCAATTATTAAGATTGACATTCACAATAGCGATGCCTCCATCTGTTTCTTGTGCTTTTGAAAAGCTGTAAAATACAACTAATTGTCAGTTTATCTTTGCCAGATGTTTAGGTTCACAAGTCCACTAAAATGTTTATTTTCTTATCTTGTTTTACGTCTTAATCTAACGTAGCGTCTCTAATAGAACTAGTACCAAGATGCTGAAGCTTTTTAATAAGAGCACAAACTTTTTTATATACAATGTTGAGTGGTTTACCTGTTATCAGGTATCCCACTCCTCCTGGTAGTCACAGGAGGCTCCCAGTTTCTGGGGTGGTCTCCCGCACTCCCAAAACTCCCAAACTCCCGTGACTTAAAGGATATTATTCCTCCTCCCCCCATTTTCAGCAAACACACCCAAGGATTGCCCCATCATGCCCCCGGAACCCCCACACCCTAACTGACATCACAGATTTCACGTGCCCCTCAACACGTCCCTCGATGACATTAAATGTCATGCCCGCCCCTCGCCATGTCTATCGCCACACCCCTTCACCCACCCTGCCCGAAAACCTCATATGGCAGGGTGAGATGTCTGCGTTATGACAAAACTTACCGCAATGTTTATCACTATTGTTATGTTAATTTCTAACCTGTTCTTGGATATATTGGGAATATTACTACATGCAAATAGCCCTAAAGCTATTGGATCCGACGGTATTGGGGCTTTATCACTAGTGTGTGTATCTTCGTTTTCCGAATGAGCGTGTGGCCGCCGAATGATCAGGTCGGCCGAACACTCGTTCGTAAAAACTGAAAAATGTTGCCGACCGCGCTAGACTCCCTATAGAGGAGTCTGGGACACCCTGCGGCAGTTCCTTTTACAGCTTTCTAGCTAATGACACCTTCCCTATGTGTCCCGTCACACACACCGCTTTAGTGATAGAGCAATATACTGTACAGCTGTGCACTACCTATTTGTAGAACCATAAACTGGACACTTCAAGTGAACCACGTGCTCCTACTCAGAACATGTAGTGCAATTAAAGTGCAATGAAAGACCCTTAGATGCACTGTGGAGCAATAAACTAAACTTTATTCTAACAATGTGACAAACATATAAGTAGATATGTATTGTTTAAAAACAATTCAAAATATACAAATCTAGAAGCAAACCCCTTAGAATCCCACAGTAAGTCAATGGTAACACACATGTAATCAGTAATATAAGTAATATGAAGCATAGTGGGCTCAACCTCTAATCCAAATCCACAGTCCCCCATAGTACAATAGAAGCCATGCTAGCCCACATGATGACTGAAGTACTGTTATTAGAGGTACAGTATACTTATCAGCAAAGGGGCAACCATTATAACTGCATAGTGTCTTGGGGAAAGATCCAAGGGAGTCCAGACTCTAAAGGGGAACGAGGGATAGGCTGAAGAAGTGGGCAGGTTAATCCCCTGAAACGTTGTGTTTGTGTGATGTGTGGTCCACAATAGAGACTTAAAATGGATTGGAGTGCGATCCTCTATTTCTTCAACTTTGTTGCAACAAGTTATGGTTGAGGGGAGAACCATTTGAGGTATCGGACAAGAGTTTGGACAAGAGTGCACCTCCAACTTTGTTTCTTGCTTTATAACAGTGTGACTAGCAGCAATGAGATCCCTATCCCTGCCTCTTTCTTCCTTCCATCCAACTCTCCAATTAGAACTTAGAGTAGGTGAGAAGTGAACAATTCAATGGAGGAGACATGGAAAGCAGGTACATACTGTGTATCATGGCAATGCTGGCAGCTGGAAGGGTTAAAGGTAATACTCTGCTGGCACTGAAAGTGTTAATGGCAATACACTGGGAAAGTGCTGGCACTAATGGGTTAATGGCAATACTCTGGGAAAGAGCTGCCACTGAAGTGTTAATAGCAATACTCCGAGAAAGTGCTGGCACTGAAAGTATTAATAGGAAGTCTGTGGCACTGAAGCATTAATGGTAACACTCTGGGAAAGTTCTGGCCCTGAAAGTATTAATAGGAAAGTTTGCTGGCACTGAAGCGTTAATGGCAACACTCTGGGAAAGTGCTGGCACTTAAAGTATTAATAGGAAAGTCTGCTGGCACTGAAGGGTTAATGGTAATACTCTGCTGGCACTGAAAGTGTTAACTCTTTCAGTGCCAGCAGAGGGCACACTAGAATGCTCACAATTGTGCAAATGCAAGCGTTGATGTGTGCTTTTGCGTGCAATTTGGGTAATTCGCTCTTATTGGAGCACATTCGAATCGCATAAGTGGATTGCAGCTCAGTGGCCACCCCCATAAGCCAACATTACTGCACACTTTTAAAAGTGGGATCAGATTGCAATCCCATTGCACGTGAAAACACAGTAGTGTGCCATATTGGCATTAACACTTCCATTGCCAGCACTTTCCCAGTGCTGGCAATGTATATGTTTCCTGCAGCACCCCTCGTTTTTTTATACAAATTGACAGCCGCCCTGCTGAATTTGTATGTCAACCTGATATAGTAGTCGTTCACATTTAATTGGTCCACAAATTGAACAAAACCCTCTGTAGTGTCCTTCCATAAGAGGAGGACTATATCCACATGTTTTATCCACAGGATGACGCCCTCCCCTGGAGGAAGAGAACACAACATCTCCACCACCATTTTTCCAGAAGCCCAAGTGGAGACATGCGTATGTGGGGGCGCAATCCACCCCCATCATGGTCCCCCATACTTGCTTAAAGGGTCACTATACTCACTGAAACAGCTACATTTTCTGTGGTACTCACATATGTATCTGTGCTTGTCATTAACCATGTGTCATTAAGCATGTGCTTTCTTTGTTATTAATTAATAATGTTTAGTGAGTGCTCCTAATCCCCCCCGCTTACTCACTGCCTTATTGTAGTGTCTGTGACACTTAGTTCTGCACAGCTTCACCACAGGCCCTGCTCTGCTTACACATCTCCCCCTCCCTCCCCCTGCTGTCTTTTCTCTGCTGATTCTATTAAATGTTGCAGAAAGTGTGCTGGCAGGCAGGCTAAGAGGTCAGGCATGGGTCACATATTATAATTTCTGCTTCTGGAGTGACAAGTCTTCCCCTGTAAATGCTGTGATTAAAATGATGATTTCTCAGAATCTACAGCTCAGATTTAAAATCTGAAAAAAGTTTTTTTTAGAGTAAAGATACCCTTCAAAATATTACTCATTAAACATGAATATATTATTCTCCAAATTGAATTTTAAAGATTTCAAAATGAACTAATTTCTCCCTTTCTCTTTATTACCTCTGGAATTTAGAAATTCCCTCACTGCCCTTAGACTGACCATGTGGGGGTATGGAAGAATAAAGACCTTCAATGTCCAAAGTGGCCAGGATTGTACCTTCCTCTACAACCAGGCCATCAACTCTTTTCAGGACATCACCCGTATCCAAGGCCATACCAAAACAGGTTTCAGCTCATTGTCTATAAATTGGTGTTTGAGAGGCACGTCCAGCCCCGACACGATCGGTATTCCAGGGGATACTTACTGTTTTTATGGACTTTTGGTATAAATAGTGGGTAAATCGGGTTTTTCAAATGCAAAAGTTCACTTTCTTGTTTACTAATGATCTCACCCTCCGCTTCCTTCAAAAGGCTTCTGACCTCTTTCTGGGTAATTGGATTCACGATTACATTCCAAGAACTAATATTCTTATCCCTTAATTGTCTTAGAGCCTTATGTTTGTCATAATGATGAAATCCTCACCTTTATCGACTACTCTCATAGTAAGGTTGCCCCTCATTTATTATTATGCTCTTCCCTTGTTAAATTCAGACTCTTCATCACTCTTATTTTTAGATCTTCAATATCTTTTCTAACCTGTCTTACAAAAAACTTTACCTTTACGTACGTACTGTACCTTTAATAGAACAATAGGCTGAAAACTAGACATGGACATTGAAATTACAAAGTTTGAATTAGGCTTAAAAGGCTTCATTTTCTAAAATGTCATTGCACAGCGTATGTTTTAAAATGCAAAATGTCTATTGTGATTAAAAAAAAAGAATTTGTACATTTCAAGATATATATGTAGAAATATATATACAGTATTTGTAATTGTTTTTTTTTTTAATTTAAATGTACATTTTTAATTGAATGTATTTTAGGGCTTTGATTATGAAATTCTGCTTGTGTGTGTGTGTGTATGTGTGTGTGTCAAAGAGACCATACATGTAACAAGTTGTATAAAATACCTTAAATACTACACAAAACTAAATCAATTGGTCCTGAAATGATTAGTACACCAATAGAATAAATTTGAACAAGATAAGAAATCAGACTCTGATCCCTGGTCTTTGTACTATCAGGGTTGGGGCAAATTTTGCACCATTTTAAACGATAAGAACTTTTATTGAATCTCTGTGCAAAAACGGATAATTTGACCAATTGCAGATATACAAACAACCACTGGCCGCGGCGCCTCGTTTACGTGGTCAAACGTGTACGGGTTTAAGTATGGAGACTAATCAATATGGAGTTTTTTTGTTGAAAATCAGGAAATGGTTTACATCTTGGAGCCTAGTTCTGTTATGGTTAATCAGTCCAGGTATTTAGAACCACCTGTTCTCATTAACAACAAGAATTTTATAGCCTTGCTGGTTCTAGAATCTGTCACCTCCCAGAGGGAGTGATATACATACAGGACATTGCACCGAGAGCCACTATTGGCAACCAGGTGCAAACAGCCGGCGATACTATATGCCTATTGCGGCTCTCAGAGCATCTCTAAATGGCGCAATAAAGGAGTTTAAAGGAACTGTAAACCCACATAACCAAAGATTTGAAGTCTTTGCCCTCCGTTTGTATTATTCACAGGGAGGTGAGAACGCTTATTCTCACCTCCCTGTGAATAATATTCTGCTCTGCTCGCAGCTGCTCCTGCTCTAACAAGCAATGTCCCGACCATGCGCGCTCTCTTAGGCGCATGCGCGCCAATACTAGAGATAGGGCGCACGATCGGGACAGAACAGCTGTTCTGTGCAGAAGCGACTGCGAGCGGAGGTGAGGTGAGAATACGCGTTCTCACCTCCCTGTGAATAATACAAACTGAGGGCAAAGACTTAAAATCTTGAGTTTACAGTTCCTTTAAGTCACTCTAACCAATATAACATCCGTTAACGTGACTTAAACTTCAAAACAGGAGTGGTGCGCTCGTTGGTGCATCGCCGTAATAGGCTTTTACTACAAAGAGAATCCTATTGGATTAAAAAATCATGGACTGTGACTCCAGATGGCCTGGAGGTATATTTATCATGTGTTGTTTGTATATTGAACCAGATGCAAGTTGGACATCCTGTTTTGCTGTAACTAATTATTTTCCCTATCAGTATGAATATATACACACACACACACACACACACACACACACACACACCCAACACACCCATTACATGTTTAACTGATCGGGCTCAGGCAACCCTAATACTAGAAGCCCAAAAGTCAAAAGTTTTTTACTTTTTTTTTCCCACACAAAATTGAGGTTTGTCATTTAAAACTTTCCACCTCAACGTGATGTTATCTACCAACTAACAGTAATATTACAGACTAACGAACAGTTTATCTACCTATTAAAAAACACTTAAAATTACATAAAAACAACTGATTTCCCTTGTCCAGTTTCAATTAAACCGACATTTCTGTCAGCACCAATTACAACTTTCCACATCACATATTTTCTCTGCAGCTTTGACCCCTGATAATTAACCTAATTGAAAGCTACACAAGAACAATTATTAATTCAGACTGCCACTGCCAACAGGTAAAATCCTCCAAATAATCCAAATTTAAAAAAATCTTTCCCTCTCATTTAAAGGGCAACTACAACAGAAAAATATTAATGTTTTTAAACCCAGATATCTGTGCGTGCATTATTAAGCAGCTTGGACATTATGGGTTAAATTATATCTATGTATACAATTTATACCAGACAGTGGTCCACTGCTCTGGCTGTCACGCTTGTGGTCCTGTGGCTGTCACTACTTGTGGTTTTCTGGTTGTTGCCGCATGTGGTCCCCCAGCACACACAAGTTGGTAGGCCCCCAGAACACACAAGTAGGTAGGGTCCCAGCACACACAAGTAGCTAGTCCCACAGCACACACAAGTAGCTAGTCCCCCAGAACACACAAGTAGCTAGTCCCCCAGAACACACAAGTTGGTAAACCCCAGAACATACAAGTAGGTCAGATCCCCAGCATACACAAGAATTCCATGTCCCAGCACACATAAGTAACTAGTCCCCCAGCACACACAATTAGGTAGTCCACCAGCACACACAGGTAGGTAGGGACCCCAGAATACACAAGTAGGTAGGATCCCAGTACACACAAGTAGGTAGTCCCTAGCACACACAAGTAGGTAGGCCCCCAGTACACACATGTAAGTAGGGTCCCAGCACATACATGTAGGTAGGGTCCCAGCACATACATGTAGGTAGGGTCCCAGCACACACGTATAGGAAGGGCCCCAGCTCACACATGTAGGTAGGGTCCCAGCACACACAAGTAGGTAGGGAACATGAGTAGTTAGGGTACCAGCACACACGGGTAGGTAGGGTACCAGCACACATGAGTAGGTATGGTACCAGAATACATGAGTAGGTAGGGGCCCAGCACACACAAGTAGGTACAAGTAGGTAGGGTACCAACACACACAAGTAGGTATGTTACCAGCACACAAGAGTAACAGGCTCCAGCACACACAAGTAGGTAGGGTGCCAGCAGACAAGTAGGCCCCAGCACACTTAAATCCTCCCCTCCCAAGGACCAGGTGATGATCCCACACCAAAAGACCCCAGTAATGTGCCATTACATTAAATAAAACAAATACACACAGTTAGTGTTTCTACTCACACACACTCCTGGTGATGGTGCTGCTGCTTAGCGCTGTCACATGGATAGAGACTAAGGTGCGAATGGACTGATACACATAGAAACCCTTTTCCTCACTTTTGCTCTTCTGCAGTATGGCTGTACATTCCCTACTTAGGCCACCGTACCTCCCCCTTGCTGTGTGCATAAGACACGTAGGGTACGCACAGAGGGGGCGTTACAGAGTGGCTGTGGCACCAATCAGGATGCAGGTATCCTGATGCGCTGGCCTGACTGGTAGTCCTGCTAGACCCTCCACTAATGGTGCTCTCAGGTACAGTTATCAAAGCCTACTTAGGCTCTGATACTGCCCCCATGCTGTACACGTAAGATACGTAGGATATGCACAAAGGGGGCATTATTGAGCTGCTGCAGGACCAATCAGGATGCAGGTACCCTGATGCACTGCCTTGACTGGTTGGAGTCTGCCAGGCACACCACTGATGGCGCTCTCAGGTACAGGCCCCACAGAACACAGTGATTTAAGAAAACAAACATCCTGACAGCTGCCACCTTTTCACAGGGGCGCACACCATGAGCATAATTTTCACATTGCTTCATGGTAGGAGTGTCCCTGATTGTTCTTCTGAGGTAATATGGTACCTTTGAAAGGTGCTGGTATTATAAATTCTCAGGACACAGAGAGGTTTCTGTTAATTATAGCTAATTTTTTAAAGAACATATGTCCCTATTACAGAAAAGATATTATCTAGGGTAAGAAATATTAGAAATATTAAATATTTTACTAGCAATAGGCAGGGTTATCTATATTGTAGCCTGTTAGTGTACAATTTCTTTTTAAATCAGGTTGAGGGCTGTTTAATTGATTCCAACAGAACTTTATTAAAAGGGGCTTGTGGTCAGTCTGGCTCCATGTGGTGAATGGAACTCATTTGGGTTTTGTGCCATGTTTATACTTATGATAGTGCGTTAGGAGTGTGAAGTGATAATTTTCTGGAATTGGCCCTGGGAATATTGGGGATATTGTGAGAAACTTCAGTGAGAATCATTTTGTATTGGAATGAACACACTGATTCCTTGTGGCCTTAATGAAGAAATGCAGTTCTCCTATTTTCTATAGAATGCGGTATTGTGGTGAGGTGCTTTTGGTGATTGTAGTCCAAGTTTCAGGACCTTTTTTTCCCAGTTATTTAAAAACTTACTTGCCATTTAAAAAACACCCAGCCATTAATCCCTTGCATGCTTATACCAAAGTGGGGCCAATTAAAGAGTGTTAAACTAAACACCTAGAATATTTTCTCTAGATATATGATATATATAATTTATAATCTTAATAAATATAACTTTACGTTTAAATCTTTGATTTATGCCTTTTGGGGTTCTGCTTTCCAACTTTAAGATCCAAAAACACTTTTTATTCCCCCCCCCTCTTAGATGACATTTCTAATGTTTTGGTCCCTGTACAGTGCATTACTGTGGTACCCCTGTGACATTCTGTAAAATCTTTCTCCACTGGTGTCCTCTTATCTCTTTTAGCTATTGGCTGTAACTGTCCCCGCTCTTTGTTTTAAAGGATTCGTAGTTCAACAAAAATTTTGTATAGATTACATACATACAGGGAGATGTAAGACTGGGCCCAATTGTCCCCATTTATAAAAAACCCATGGGATTCACATGGGTGAGTTTTACACTATTTATCGTATCCTATTAATAAAATAGAGAAAATTCACCTGGGTGAGTTTTACACTATTTATCATATCCTATTAATAAAATAGAGAAAATTCACCTGGGTGAGTTTTACACTATTTATCATTTCCTATTAATAAAATAGAGAAAATTCGCCTGGGTGAGTTTTACACTATTAATCATATCCTATTAATAAAATAGAGACAATTCCCCTGGGTGAGTTTTACATTATTTATCATATCCTATTAATAAAATAGAGAAAATTCACCTGGGTGAGTTTTTACACTATTTATCATATCCTATTAATAAAATAGAGAAAATTCCCCTGGGTGAGTTTTACACTATTTATCATATCCTATTAATTAAATAGAGAAAATTCGCCTGGGTGAGTGTTACACTATTTAACATATCCTATTAATAAAATAGAGAAAATTCCCCTGGGTGAGTTTTACACTATTTATCGCATCCTATTAATTTAAAATAGAGGAAATTCCCGGGTGATTTATACAATATTATCATACTTTAATAAAATAGGAAAATTCCCGGGTGAGTTTAGTTTTACACTATTTATCATCCTATTAATAAAATAGAGAAATTCCCTGGGTGAGTTTCACTATTTATCTATCCTATTAATAAAATAGAGAACATTCCCTGGGTGAGTTTTACACTATTTATCATATCCTATTAATAAAATAGAGACAATTCCCTGGGGAGTTTTACACTATTTATCTATCCTATTAATAAATAGAGAAAATTCCCTGGGTGAGTTTACACTTATTTACTATCCATTAATAAAATAGAGAAAATTCCCCGGGTGAGTTTTACACTATTATTATCCTATCCTATTAATAAAATAGAGAAAATTCCCCCGGGTGAGTTTTACACTATTTATCATATCCTATTAATAAAATAGAGACAATTCACCTGGGTGAGTTTTACTATTTATCATATCCTATTAATAAAATAGAGAAAATTCCTGGGTGAGTTTTACACTATTACATTCCTATTAATAAAATAGAGAAAATTCACCTGGGTGAGTTTTACACTATTTTCATTCCATTAATAAATAGAGACAATTCCCTGGGGGAGTTTTACACTATTTATCATATCCTTATAATAAAAAGAGACAATTCCCCTGGGTGAGTTTTACATATTTATCATATCCTATTAATAAATAGAAAAATTCACCTGGGTGAGTTTTACACTATTATCATATCCTATTAATAAAATAGAGAAAATTCCCCTGGGTGAGTTTTACACTATTTATCATATCCTATATATAAAATAGAGAAAATTCCCCTGGGTGAGTTTACACTATTTATCATATCCTATTAATAAAATAGAGAAAAAATCCCCTGGGTGAGTTTTACACTATTTATCATATCCTATTAATAAAATAGAGAAAATTCCCTGGGTGAATTTACACTATTTATCATATCCTATTAATAAATAGAGAAAATTCCCTGGGTGAGGTTACATATTATCATATCCTATTAATAAAATAGAGAAAATCCCCGGGTGAGTTTACACTATTTATCATATCCTATTAATAAATAGAGACAATTCCCCTGGGTGAGTTTTACACTATTTATCACATCCTATTAATAAAATAGAGAAAATTCCCCTGGGTGAGTTTTACACTATTTATCATTATCATTATAAATAGAGAAAATTCCCCTGGGTGAGTTTTACACTATTATCTATCCTATTAATAAAATAGAGAAAATTCCCTGGGTGAGTTTTACACTATTTATCTATCCTATTAATAAAATAGAGAAAATTCCCTGGGTGAGTTTTACACTATTTATCTATCCTATTAATAAATAGAGAAAATTCCCTGGGTGAGTTTTACACTATTTATCTATCCTATTAATAAAATAGAGAAAATTCCCGGGTGAGTTTTACACTATTTATCATATCCTATTAATAAAATAGAGACAATTCCTGGGTGAGTTTTACACTATTTATCATATCCTATTAATAAATAGAGAAAATTCCCTGGGTGAGAGTTTTACACTATTTATCATATCCTATTAATAAAATAGAGAAATTCCCTGGGTGAGTTTTACATATTTATCATATCCTATTAATAAAATAGAGAAAATTCACCTGGGTGAGTTTTACACTATTTATCATTTCATATAATAAAATAGAGAAATTCCTGGGTGAGTTTTACACTATTTATCATATCCTATTATAAAATAGAGACAATTCCCGGGTGAGTTTTACATATTTATCATATCCTATTAATAAAATAGAGAAATTCCCTGGGTGAGTTTTACTATTTATCATATCCTATTAATAAATAGAGAAAAATTCCCCTGGGTGAGTTTTACACTATTTATCATATCCTATTAATAAAATAGAGAAAATTCCCCTGGGTGAGTTTTACACTATTTTACATATCTATTAAAAATAGAGAAAATTCCCCTGGGTGAGTTTTACACTATTTATCATATCCTATTAAAAATAGAGAAAATTCCCTGGGTGAGTTTTACACTATTTATCATATCCATTATAAAAATAGAGAAAATTCCCTGGGTGAGTTTACACTATTATCATATCCTATAATAAAATAGAGAAATTCCCCTGGGTGAGTTTTACACTATTTATCATATCCTATTAATAAAATAGAGAAAATTCCCTGGGTGAGTTTTACACTATTTATCACTCCATTAATAAAATAGAGAAAATTCCCTGGGTGAGTTTTACACTATTTATCTATCCTTTAATAAATAGAGAAATTCCCGTGGGTGAGTTTTACACTATTTATCTATCCTATTAATAAAATAGAGAAAATTCCCCTGGGTGAGTTTTACACTATTATCTATCCTATTAATAAAATAGAGAAAATTCCCTGGGTGAGTTTTACACTATTTATCATATCTTTAATAAATAGAGAAAATTCCCTGGGTGAGTTTTACCATATTTTCATATCCTATTAATAAAATAGAGAAAATTCCTGGGTGAGTTTTACACTATTTATCAATTCCTATTAATAAAATAGAGAAAATTCCCCTGGGGAGTTTTACACTTTACATATCCTTTTAATAATAGAGAAATTCCCCTGGGTGAGTTTTACAATATTATCATATCTATTAATAAAAATAGAGACAATTCCCCTGGGTGAGTTTTACGCTATTTATCGTATCCTATTAATAAAATAGAGACAATTCCCCTGGGTGAGTTTTACGCTATTTATCGTATCCTATTAATAAAATAGAGACAATTCCCCTGGGTGAGTTTTACGCTATTTATCGTATCCTATTAATAAAATAGAGACAATTCAGCTGGGTGAATTTTTCACTATTTATCATATCCTATTAATAAAATAGAGACAATTCCCCTGGGTGAGTTTTACGCTATTTATCGTATCCTATTAATAAAATAGAGACAATTCCCCTGGGTGAGTTTTACGCTATTTATCGTATCCTATTAATAAAATAGAGACAATTCCCCGGGGTGAGTTTTACGCTATTTATCGTATCCTATTAATAAAATAGAGAAAATTCCCCTGGGTGAGTTTTACACTATTTATCGTATCCTATTAATAAAATAGAGACAATTCCCCTGGGTGAGTTTTACACTATTTATAGTATCCTATTAATAAAATAGAGACAATTCCCCTGGGTGAGTTTTACACTATTTATCATACCCTGTTAATAAAATAGAGACAATTCCCCTGGGTGAGTTTTACACTATTTATCATACCCTATTAATAAAATAGAGACAATTCACCTGGGGGAGTTTTAGACTATTTATCATACCCTATTAATAAAATAGAAACAATTCACCTGGGTGAGTTTTACACTATTTATCGTATCCTATTAATAAAATAGAGACTATTCCCCTGGGGGAGTTTTACACTATTTATCGTATCCTATTAATAAAATAGATACAATTCCCCTGGGGGAGTTTTACACTATTTATCGTATCCTATTAATAAAATAGAGACAATTCCCCTGGGTGAGTTTTACACTATTTATCGTATCCTATTAATAAAATAGAGAATTCCGCTGGGTGATTTTACACTATTTATCATATCCTGTTAATAAAATAGAGAAAATTCCCTGGTGGAGTTTTACACTATTTATCATATCCTATTAAAAATAGAGAAAATTCCCCTGGGTGAGTTTTACACTATTTATCATTCCTATTAATAAAATAGAGACAATTCCCTGGTGAGTTTTACCCTATTTATCATCCTATTAATAAAATAGAGAAATTCCCCGGGTGAGTTTACACTATTTATCTATCCTATTAAAAATAGAGACAATTCCCCGGGTGAGTTTTCACTATTTATCTATCTATAATAAAATAGGAAATTCCCTGGGTGAGTTTTACACTATTTATCTATCCTATTAATAAAATAGAGAAATTCCCTGGGTGAGTTTTACACTATTTATCATATCCTATTAATAAAATAGAGAAATTCCCCTGGGTGAGTTTTACACTATTTATCTATCCTATTAATAAAATAAGAAAATCCCTGGTGAGTTTTACACTATTATCATATCCTATTATAAAATAGAGACAATTCCCCTGGGTGAGTTTTACACTATTTATCATATCCTATTAATAAAAGAGAAAATTCACCTGGGTGAGTTTACACTATTTATCATATCCTATTAATAAATAGAGAAAATTCACCTGGGTGAGTTTTACACTATTTATCATATCCTATTAATAAAAAGAAAAATTCACCTGGGTGAGTTTACACTATTTATCATTCCTATTATAAATAGAGAAAATTCCTGGGTGAGTTTTACACTATTATCATATCCTATTAATAAAATAGAGACAATTCCCTGGGTGAGTTTTACATATTTATCATATCCTATTAATAAAATAGAGAAAATTCCCTGGGTGAGTTTTACACTATTATCATATCCTATTAATAAATAGAGAAAATTCCCCTGGGTGAGTTTTACACTATTTATCATATCCTATTAATAAATAGAGAAAATTCCCTGGTGAGTTTTACACTATTTATCAATATCCTATAATAAAATAGAGAAATTCCCCTGGTGAGTTTTACACTATTTTCATATCCTATTAATAAAAAGAGAAATTCCCTGGGTGAGTTTTACACTATTTATCATATCCTATTAATAAAATAGAGAAATTCCTGGGTGAGTTTTACACTATTTATCATATCCTATTAATAAAATAGAGAAAATTCCCTGGTGAGTTTTACACTATTTATCATATCCTATTAATAAAATAGAGAAATTCCCCTGGGTGAGTTTTACACTATTTATCAATCCTATTAATAAAATAGAGAAAATTCCCCTGGGTGAGTTTACACTATTTATCTATCCTATTAATAAAATAGAGAAAATTCCCTGGGTGAGTTTTACACTATTTATCATCCTATTAATAAAATAGAGAAAATTCCCTGGGTGAGTTTTACACTATTTTCTTCCTATTAATAAATAGAGAAAATCCCCTGGGTGAGTTTTACACTATTTATCATATCTATTAATAAAATAGAGAAATTCCCTGGGTGAGTTTTACACTATTTATCATATCCTATTAATAAAATAGAGAAAATTCCCTGGGTGAGTTTTACACTATTTATCATATCCTATTAATAAATAGAGAAATTCCCCCTGGGTGAGTTTTACACTATTTATCATATCCTATTAATAAAATAGAGACAATTCCCTGGGTGAGTTTACACTATTTATCATATCCTATTAATAAAATAGAGAAAATTCCCCCTGGGTGAGTTACACTATTTATCATATCCTATTAATAAAATAGAGACAATTCCCTGGGTAGTTTTACACATTTATCATATCCTATAATAAATAGAGAAAATTCCCCTGGGTGAGTTTTACACTATTTACATATCCTATTAATAAAATAGAGACAATTCCCTTGGGTGAGTTTTACACTATTTATCATATCCTATTAATAAAATAGAGACAATTCCCTTGGGTGAGTTTTACACTATTTATCATATCCTATTAATAAAATAGAGACAATTCCCCTGGGTGAGTTTTACACTATTTATCATATCCTATTAATAAAAGAGAAAATTCCCGGGTGAGTTTTACACTATTTATCATTCCTATTAATAAAATAGAGAAAATTCCCTGGGTGAGTTTTACACTATTTATCATATCCTATTAATAAAATAGAGACAATTCCCTGGGTGAGTTTTACACTATTTATCATATCCTTTAATAAAATAGAGACAATTCCCTGGGTGAGTTTTCACTATTTATCATATCCTATTAATAAAATAGAGAATTCCCTGGGTGAGTTTTACACTATTTATCATATCCTATTAATAAAATAGAGAAAATTCCCTGGGTGAGTTTTCACTATTTATCATATCCTATTAATAAAATAGAGAATTCCCCTGGGTGAGTTTTACACTATTATCATATCCTATTAATAAAATAGAGAAATTCCCTGGGTGAGTTTTACACTATTTCATATCCTATTAATAAAATAGAGAAAATTCCCCTGGGTGAGTTTTACACTATTTACATATCCTATAATAAAATAGAGACAATTCCCTGGGTGAGTTTTACACTATTTATCAATCCTATTAATAAATAGAGAAAATTCCCCTGGGTGAGTTTTACACTATTATCATTCCTATTAATAAAATAGAGACCATTCACCTTGGTGAGTTTTACACTATTTATCATATCCTATTAATAAAATAGAGACAATTCCCCTGGGTGAGTTTTACACTATTTATCACATCCTATTAATAAAATAGAGAAAATTCTCCTGGGTGAGTTTTACACTATTTATCATATCCTATTAATAAAATAGAGACAATTCCCTTGGGTGAGTTTTACACTATTTATCATATCATATTAATAAAATAGAGACAATTCACCTGGGTGAGTTTTACACTATTTATAATATCCTATTAATAAAATAGAGACAATTCCTCTGGGTGAGTTTTACACTATTTATCATATCCTATTAATAAAATAGAGAAAATTCACCTGGGTGAGTTTTACACTATTTATCATATCCTATTAATAAAATAGAGAAAATTCGCCTGGGTGAGTTTTATACTATTTATCATATCCTATTAATAAAATAGAGAAAATTCGCCTGGGAAAGTTTTACGCTATTTATCATATCCTATTAATAAAATAGAGACAATTCCCCTGGGTGAGTTTTACACTATTTATCATATCCTATTAATAAAATAGAGATAATTCACCTGGGTGAGTTTTACACTATTTATCATATCCTATTAATAAAATAGAGAAAATTCACTTGGGTGAGTTTTAGACTATTTATCATATCCTATTAATAAAATAGAGATAATTCACCTGGGTGAGTTTTACACTGTTTATCATATCCTATTAATAAAATAGAGAAAATTCACCTGGGTGAGTTTTACACTATTTATCACATCCTATTAATAAAATAGAGAAAATTCTCCTGGGTAAGTTTTACACTATTTATCATATCCTATTAATAAAATAGAGAAAATTCCCCTAGGTGAGTTTTACGCTATTTATCATATCCTATTAATAAAATAGAGAAAATTCGCCTGGGTGAGTTTTATACTATTTATCATATCCTATTAATAAAATAGAGACAATTCGCCTGGGTGAGTTTTACACTATTTATCATATCCTATTAATAAAATAGAGAAAATTCGCCTGGGTGAGTTTTACACTATTTATCATATCCTATTAATAAAATAGAGACAATTCCCCTGGGTGAGTTTTACACTATTTATCATATCCTATTAATAAAATAGAGAAAATTCGCCTGGGTGAGTTTTACACCATTTATCATATCCTATTAATAAAATAGAGACAATTCACCTGGGTGAGTTTTACACTATTTATTAAATCTTTTGCTGAAAAAAACACCAGATGTGTTAAGCAATTTTTAAATAACAAAGATAGGTGTTCAGTGTGTATTAACCAATTTAATACTACTATTAAAACCCACCAGGGAGTATTACCTATTTACCATCATATGTACTGAACTTTTTTAGCATTATTGGTGCTGCTTTTTGCTAGATAATTTTTTGCTTTTGATGATAATTCGCCTTTTTAATAACTTTGATGAAAGGAAAAGTTGAAAGTTTAAAAAATTATGGTAAAGGCTGGTGGGGAAAAAAGCAGAAATAATGCCCCTTTATAAATATGTCCCTCAGACCCCTATTTAACTTTATTGGTAAATAAAGAAAATCAGAACCTTAAAACAAAAATGATCTTAAAAAAGAGGAATCTCAGATCGTATTGCAGTAAATGCTGGAAAATAGTCTAATCAGAAATTGGTGCAAGGGGCACACTTGAAGTGTAAATGAATATTTATTTAAATCACATCTAAATACGACGTTTCAGGGATCATCTTGTCCCTTTCATCAGGTATAGCATCAGGTGTACCTGATAAAAGGGACAAGATGATCCCTGAAACGTGATGTGATTTAAATAAATATTCATTTACACTTTAAGTGTGCCCCTTGCACCAATTTCTGCTTGTGCTATAGCTAAGGGTCATTAGTAGAGGACCTGGCAAGGGAGCACCGTATGAAGCATTGGCTAATAGCCACAAAAAGGCCCGAAACCAAGTTTGCTGGAAAATAGTCTAACACCCCCCTGAGCACTTATTAGTATTGAGAAACACTTCACAATGTACCGACACCTCCATGGACCCATTGGCAGGCTAAATAAATGGGCGCTTATGTGTTTTCGCCACCTCAGGCTTGGCGAATTAGAATGGCTGAACTTAATGCAAAAATACACTTTTCGCCCATTTTATATTTGAGTGGTTACCGCATCGATGTATGGTGAAAAGCGAAATGTAGCAGTAATGACCTTTCGCCACTGGTTATCACGGCTTTATAAATAGCGAAAAGGACAAATTTGGCAAAAAGGCTGCGTTAAAGAAGGCGAAAAGTTTACCGAACTTTTATAAATATGCCCCTAGGTCATGTAATGAATAATGCACCAGGTAACGTGGTCACATAAGAAGTTGCCAGTAGTGATATTACATCTCCCTGTTAGAGATGTCCGAACTTCGCAAAATCCGGTCCGCTCGAAGATCCGTGAATTTTCGAGAAAATTCGAAAATCCACGAGCGTACCCATTAAAACCCAATAAAATGAAAAAATCCTCGAAATACGTAAATTCCTCGTAATTTAGAAAATTTTCGAAAATATGTTTTTTAATGTATTCTCGAAAATACGAGAAATCCTCGTAACTTCGAAAATTTTCGAAAACGCGGTTCGGAAAAGTTCAGAAAGCGGAAAACCGGAAAAATCTGCGATATCCGCCGTTCGCGAACGAGGTAAATCCTCCGTGGATTCGGATCCGCGAACTGGACCATCACTACTCCCTGTTAGAGTTGCAGTAATAATGATTAGAGATGGCCGGTTCGCGGACCCGAACCTGGATCCGCCGCGGATTTATCACGTCCGCGAACGGCGGATTATTCCGGATTTTCCGCCTTCCGAACTTCCGAACCACGGATTTTTTTTTTTTACGGAAATTTTCGAAAATACGAGTATCGCCGTAATTACGAGAATCTGCGATCTTCCGGGACCCGGAAAAACCGAAGATCCTCGTAATTACGCGGATTCTCGTAATTACGAGAATTTTCGGAAAAACTAGACATTCTTGTAAATTCGAATTTTTGGGGCTTATTTTCAAGACGGAGCAAGCCACATGACCCAAATTAGCCAATGGCAGCTAACGTGATTATTGCCAGCCCCCTGGGTATAAAAGGCTGCTTCACAGGCGACATTTTGTCAGTGTGTTGGAGTGTGTTTAGTGGAGACCTGACAGTGTAGGAGTTGGAGAGAGATTTTTGCGCTTTTTGAGCTTTCTGTCTGTGGAATTCAGTGTGGTGGTTTAGCACTTGTTGTTAACCACCCCTGTATTCACACATCTTGAGACCCAACAGTCCTTTTAAGGACTAATTTTGTGAGACCCAAAAGTCCTTTTAAAGACTAACCCCCCTATAAATCCTTTGGACAAATTTTGTGTTAAACCTTTTAGAGGTCTAGGTGTCCTGTTTTTTTGTTTGTCTTTCTGTATCTGTGTGTCAGTGTGTTTTGTGTAGCTGACAGTGCTGCCTTTAGCAGCAATAAGCAGCCTTTGTGGTGTCACCTACTCTGACCATCTCATACAGCCGCAACAGCTACTCTGTGGCTAATGTTTTCAGCTCTGGGTCAATCCTGCTTGGCCCGAGAGCAGTACTCCATATTACAAAGTGTGGGCATGCGGTAAATCAATGGTGCTGTTCCTACCCATTCACCTGCTTTCCCTTGCACGAAGCATACTCTGAGGGAGGAGCCAATGGGGTGAGGGGTAGTTGTCCAGTGGGCCAGCATGCCTGGCCCCCCACAATGGTGGCAAACTGCAGGTGGGCTGCCTGTAACTCAATGGTGCTGGTTCCTACGAAGCCTTACCCTTTCACCTGCTTTCCCTTGCACGAAGCATACTCTGAGGGAGAGTAGCCAATGGGGTGAGGGGTATGTCCAGTGGGGCCAAGCCTGCCTGGCTCTTCAACAATGGTGGCAAACTGCAGTGGGCCTGCTGTAACCCAATGGTGCTGTTCCTACGAAGCCTTACCCTTTCACCTGCTTTCCCTTGCACGAAGCATACCTTGAGGGAGAGTAGCCAATGGGGTGAGGGGTATGTCCAGGGGGGCCAAGCATGCCTGGCCCCACAACAATGGTGGCAAACTGCAGTGGGCCTTCTGTAACTCAATGCTGCTGTTCCTACGAAGCCTTACCCTTTCACCTGCTTTCCCTTGCACGAAGCATACCTTGAGGGAGAGTAGCCAATGGGGTGAGGGGTATGTCCAGTGGGGCCAAGACTGCCTGGCCCCACAACAATGGTGGCAAACTGCAGTGGACATTATGTAACCCAGTACCGCCTTCTTTGCCTTGTTGTGTGCAAACTACTATATAGGGGAATGTGGCCAATGTGGTGTGTGTAATGGCATTAATGGTAAGGTATATACAATTATAAGTACCAGACATATAGCTAGCTAAATAGATATGTGTATTGTAATTTTTTTCAAATAAAAATATATATAATCTATCTGAATATTTGATATATCGAAAATGAAGACCAAAAACATTTTTTTTTCCCCGAAATTTTTTTATATATATAATCACATTTTTTTTTAAAACTATTTACACAAAATACAAACAACAACAAAAAATGGGGTTACTGGGGTGCCCTCCTCTCCAGTCTGGTCAGGCGGCGGTCCAGGCGCCGCACCATGTGGCGCATCTCCCCCGCCGCATGCTCTGTAGTTCTGTGGAGGAAGATATTGAGAGAATTGTGTTGAAGATGTTTGAGCACATTTCCTAAAGCACCATGCGGTGATGCAAATTTGCACCAGATAACTACTTACACATACATGGTACTGCAATGCTATAATGTTGCGGTATGTCATAAAAAGGAAAGCTCAGTATAAGAATACATTATTTCTAAAATTCTTAGTTTATATTATGCATACCTAGTTATGGATGGTAACAGTGATTCTAATGATTGGCTGTTGGATGGGTTACACATGCTCAGATCTCTACTGACCAACTGAATCAACCCAGGGACTGGTCAAGGCAAGACCATAACGGTCTCTATTAGGGTCCTGCAACAGGAAGTCATTATTTCCGTTGCATTTATTTATACACAGACACAATGCTGATTGCTGAATGGGCGAGATTAAGGTCATTGGGATGGATACTGCTCTTTTTTCCTTAAAAGTAATATATTTATCACTGACTTCCACTTAAAGCATATTATTGCATCATGGGGATCACTGATAAACAGCAGTAGGTATGCTGGCATAAAACATTACTTTTATTGCTAAATTGTATCAGAACATTCTTGGTTTTGTGTATCACTAGGACTGTGCTACATACAAATTTTTTTGGAATGGTGCAGCCCCCATAAAAGCATTATCAACCCACAGTACCCAATGTCATCATGTGCATGGATTTTACACTGGGAAATACAGATATTAATAGTCTCGTATATAACATTTCATTAACGTTGCATTATATTTCTTACGATTCTCAAGCATGGCCGCCAGAGTGACTGGAGAGGCAGGAGGTGCTGGAGGGGCTGGGGAGGGTGGAGGGCCTGGAGGGGCTGGAGAGGGTGGAGGGGCTGGAGAGGGTGGAGGGCCTGTAAAAGCTGGTCCTGCTTCTAGAAAAAAAACGTTTATTTCAACAATCACCGTCCAATCCATTAGTAATATATTACAGTATAAGAACATTTCCTAAAAGGCTATGTAGTGAACATTTCTTGGATTATTTTGGACGTTTGGACCGAATTTCGTGACTTAAGCTCAAAACTGAGGACAAGATACACCCAAACAATGGGGAATCGGGGACATAATGGAATGAGAAATGAGAAGCTCTGTCTCTCAAGACAAATTAATAGATTTGTTGCATTTTTTTTACGAAAATTTTATCAGTGAAATAAAAAATTCACTTATTAAATTTATCACTGATAATTTCACAATTATTTGCTGACAATCAGGTCAATAAAGATAAAAAAACTGCTTAGGATGCACTTACGTGTCTGGCTGGTGCCAGTGCCTCCACTTCGGGCGGTGGGACTGCCCGTGGGGGCAATGGAGAGCCCGGAGTGGGTAATGGAGAGCCCGGAGTGGGCGATGGGCTGCCCGGAGAGGGAATGGACTGCCCGGGGGCAATGGAGAGCCCGGGTGGCTAGTTGGTGGTAGTTCTAAAAAAAAAAGGAAATTTATTTTAACTCTCACTGTCATTAAAGTTCAAATACATTTACTAAAACATTCTCAGAGAGAGGGTGCCAAAAATTATGCAACATTTGGATAAGGGCTTGGCCACATCAACGTGTTAAAAGCACACATAGTGTGGCACAATTAATGTGATCCTCAATTTTTGCACAATTATGCTATCGTTCTGCACTCGCACGGCAATACACATGAGCGCCACCGGAAACATGCTCTTGTATGCTTGTTTCGTGGAGCGCTCGTGTGCGCTGTAATATGGCCTTGACAAATGAGAATTAAGAAAAAAAATTCTCAATAGGCTGCACTTACATCCTTCCTCTGGCGGGACGGTGGTGGGGGTGGGGTGTCGGATGAAGATTCCCCTACAAATTAAATAAAAAAAAATACATATGAATGATATATCTAAAGGATATATTTATTATATACTTTGAATTCTGCTTGAAAATGCAGATTAAATAAGGCAAATATGTATATGCTTGTGAGGTTCTCATTCATCCAGGTCATGGTATATCTGTTGTATTCAATTAGATCAACTGGACTTGAAATGTAGTTCTTGAAGGACGTTTCGCTAGTCATCCGACTGGCTTTCTCAATTCAGAATGACTTGTACCAGAATCTGTGGCAATTATGTACCCTGGAAAATAAGCAATTCCTTAACACCTGCTGTGATACTAATTGGGATTTTCCAGGTACAATATATTGCCACGATTCTTGTACAAGTCATTCTGAATTGAGAAAGCCAGTCGATGACTAGCGAAACGTCTTCAAGAACTACATTCAAGTCCAGTTGATCTAATTGAATACACAGATATGCAATTGTTATAGTTTCTTTAAAAGTCAATCACTTTCTATGGCAATGTTTCATACCTTATTCTTTTGTGTATTGTAGCCATGGAAAGGGAAAGTTGGTTGGGTGTGGGGAGCATCAGTAGCTGTGTGTACTTGTATCTAGATTTGTGGCTAACACATTTTTATTTTGGAGTTGTAAAACTATTTTTATAATTGATCAACATTTTATTTTTGAATTTACTTTCCCTTCAAACAAACGGCTGCCATGTAACTAAAATGGTGGGTCAGTAAAGTGTGTTTAACTGTGTCTATGTGTGGGTATCAGTGTGCATTTATGAGATAAAAAGAAATCAATTTTTAATGATCGATTTTATTTTTAACTTTACTTAGCCTTTAAATAAGGCTGCCATGGAAATGGAAGGGTGGGCCACCAAGTGTGTCTATGTGTGGGTATCATTTTGAATTTATAGGTCTTATGTTAAATAAAGTCACTTTTCAGTGATTTATTTTTTGACTTTACTTACCCTTTAAATAGGGCTGATATTGAATAATATAATAATAATAATAATAATGTAATAATAACCAGTGAATGAGAAATACAAAGAACTTGGATCTCTCTCTCTCTCAAGCCAAATTTAAGGATTATTGATGTTTTTAAAAACATATATATAAATATGTTTTTGTCAGAAGTGAATTAAAATATTTTACTACGTATTATAATACAGTAATATAATAAAAAGTATACTTGCCTTCTATCATCTCCTGTACAGCAGCCACATATTGAGGCCTCTGCCTCTTGAGATCCGACCACTGTCTCTGGAGGGTAGAGACAGTGGTCTGGTAGCCAAATCGGCGCAGGATCCGGCGCTGGAGCCCCTCCATTATTCTGCGCCTCTGGCGCCGCACATGAGGGGTGCCAGGGGGGAATTCATCATACCCCCTGAGCAGGAGGTAGTTCAGGGCATATAATTGCCTTGCAGCACTGGCCATTTTGCTAGGCAGGAAGTTCCGGTTCCTCGTTTTTACGAAAATCCCCGGATTTACGGAAATCCTCGTTTTTACGAAAATCCTCGTTTTTACGTGATTCCTCGTTTTTACGAAGATCCTCGTTATTACGTGAATCCTCGTCTTTACGGAGATCCTCGTTTTTACGTGATTCGTCTTTACGGAATTCCTCGTTTTTACGTGAATCCTCGTCTTTACGGAGGTCCTCGTTTTTACGTGAATCCTCGTCTTTACGGAGATCCTCGTATTTTCGAAAAATACCGTTTTTTAAATTCACGCTAGCGGACTGTATTTTTTAGGTATTGTAGGCATTGATACGTGTTTCTAAGGACATTACCCAGGTCCCTGAGTGATTAAGTGTACATTACCAAGGCTATTTAGACCACTTTTAATGCGGATTTTGCCGAACTTTCATTTTAATACGTTTTAACGGGTCCGCTCGCGGATTTTCGAATTTACGGATTTTTTCGAAAATCCGTGGATCCTCGCGCGGACCGGATTTTTCGAAGTTCGGACATCTCTAATAATGATATGCTTTGTATTCTTTTCCTCTGCTATCTCCTGTGTTTATTACTGTATTTGTGATTTACAAATTCTGTTCCTGTAGTTGTTAAAGGAGGTTGTTACATTTATCTAATGTACTTGCTACTGAGGTTCTTACCCTCAAGATATTGTTATGATTGCACATGAAGTAATATAAAGGTGACGCCTTTATTGGATAACTGAGATGATAACCATAACAAGCTTATTTATATGGGAAACGGTGTAATAAATCTAAAGGTGATCTTAACTATTTCACTATAGCAGCTGTCATTCTCCGGTTCTAACATCATTCTGCATAGAAAAGTGTTTCTTCAAAATCCATCTGTGGTACAAAGAATAGACCTTTCCCTACTGACGTGGTGTAATCACTGGGACCCCCAGCAAAACTATGATGGGGCCCAATTTGTTAAAAGTGATTGAATGCTGGGTCTGTAGTAGAAAAAGTAAAAATGTGGGAGCTCCTTGCCCCCCTGCGCTGTTTCCAGGGTCTTCTCCCCTATAGTTACCCCCATGCCAACTGCACACGATTCTCATTCATTCAGAACACAGGCTGAGAGGTTTGTAACGTTTAAAGGGCATGTCCACCCCCAAAACTTAAATTTAACCCACTACTGGCCCCACGGTACAGTTTAAAAAAATCATTACCTTACATGGGGATTGGAGAATGGATAGACCACTCAAATTATAGCCATACCTATAATAACATATAATATTATAGCCATACCTATAATAACATATAATATTATAGCCATACCTATAATAACATATAATGAATCACACTGACACTTAGATGGGTGGAGAAAAGGCCACAGCACAAATTTATTTAAACTTCATAAAACCTTTTTATCAAACTTGCCATGCCAAGCCAACCTCTCACTACCTCCCACAGCAGGTTGCTTATTTTTTTAATAATGGATATACCATATAATATAAAGAAAGGCTCAGCCATAATATTACCATCCAAAGTTTAACATGTAATTTCAAACAGCCACCGCATCAGAGAAAGTGCTGCGACAATTATATATATATATATATATATATATATATATAATCAATTATTTATTTTTTTAATTTTGTATTATTTTATTTTTAACATATGTGTGTGTGTATATATTATATATATTCTATATATATATATTATATATATATACTATATATACTCTAAATACTATAGAGTATTCACATATAAACCAGGGTGGGGGCGGCAACAGTAATGGCGGTGTAAATTGTATCTCCCAAACTGTCCCATGCAGAGATGACGTCTGAGTAAAATGTTCAGGTATTTATACCCTTCCAAAATGGCGCCAATTTGACAGCAGCCAATCAAATTAAAGTTTCTATGTTGTGCCTGTTATCTCTAAGATTCTAGTAAATCTGCCTGACACTACAGAGCCAATCAAACTAGAGAAAAACTTTAACTCTATTCTGCCCTAACTAAACTACAATGAGATTGTCTCCCAGTCCCTCCCTCATGTCTGACAGGGCTCTTTACAGAACATTTCTACTCCTTATGGTTCACCTGTAGTCCATGTCCAAAGTCCAGGAAACTGAAGAGTAGTGGCTGTTTTCCTGTCCAAACATCTCTGCCTTCTGTGCTGCCTCCGGAATGGATGGTGACATGCGCAGAGGAGCCCTCCCTCCCTTCTGACCCCTCCCTCCCTCCCTTCTGACCCCTCCCTCCCTCCCGACCCCTCTCTTCACATCTTTCACTTAGCATAAAAACCTTAATCCATATTGTAACATAGTAACATAGTAACATAGTAACATAGTAATTAAGGTTGAATAAAGACATTCGTCCATCAAGTCCAACCTATTCCCTTTTTTTTTTTTTTTTTTTTTAACCCTGCCTAACAGTTGATCCAGAGGAAGGCAAAAAACCCCAGCTAAAAAAGGGGGGGGAAAATTCCTTCCTGACTCCAAACGGAGTATACCCTCCATAACCGCTATGTTAAAAGTTTCAAAATAGATTCCAAACCTTACTTACAGCTCCTGGTTCCAGCATCTTCACTATTACTGGCAGCCGTGTCCGACTCCCTGCATGCAGTGTCTGACTGGACTGTTGGGGAGACCAGGGGCCCACCAGGACAAGTTTAGGGCCCTCCCTAACAATTTATATTTCTATTATCATTCATTTACATATCTATCTTACTCCTGTTTACTCCTATAGGAATTTCTTACAGTCCCTTTGGCTACATATTTACATTTGATCAGTTTTCTCTGTTTCCTTGGTTGAATTGGCTGTGGGCCCTGCCGGGGGATTCCCCTGTAACCCTGTGGGCCAGTCCGACACTGCCGGCATGTAGTTCCAGCAGGCAGGGGAGCCGGATCAGAACGATGCTGGAACCAGGAGCTGTAAGTACAGTTTGGAATCGATTTGTAAAGTTCTAACTTTAGAATGGTTGGGGGTGGGAGGGTATGCCCTACAATATGGATTTAGGTTTATATGAAGGGTGGAGAAGCCCTTTAAGGTGTCTTTCTGTTGCAGATTCCTTATCTGTCCCCTCTCCAGCAAACTCAAGCCTTTAAAGTTGCAGCAGCTCTAGGTTAATTCTCCTAAGTGTGTAGTATAATCACTTCCATTATCATGATAACGGGATCTCATCTAAGGAATCCTCCTTTAACGCTCTTTAATTGGCTTTGTTATATGCATGCAAAGGCTCTATGAGTAAAGGTTCGTACACACGTGCGATCACGGGTCCCAACCCGCGATGTAGGATGTGTTTAAACGTTTGTTTGTACGAACCTTAAGGACACCGTCCTGAAACACGATATTGCTGAGCTCATCCATGGAACCATGTTGTAAGTTTTGTTTGAACCTTTCTTTTAAATTAAACTCATTTTTTAAAAATCCTAATGGGAATGCTTTTCCCCCCATAACACAAAGGGAGCATGTGCACCCTTTGCCACACCCCTTGACCCCACAATTCACTGTGTCTGTGCACATATTTTCTATACAGATTTCTCCACACCAATAACGAAGTCCCTGATAAGACATTGAAACATATTCTCTTACAGTTTATTTTCCAACCTGTATACATTGCAGACAGCCTACAAGGAACAATACAATAGTCATCTGATTTCACTAACCTTTTTTTTTTTGGCTTGTTCATGTTTCTAGCAGAAGAAAAAGTTTCTAAATTTACCTGTGGTTTTCGTAGCTTAGTTGACGGATGTTGTACTTTTAGAAATACACAGCCCATAAGGTTACAGGTTCCAATCCCCAGGCTTACTTTGTTTTCTATATTAAATATTTGTTTTCTTTCTTCACTTATTGCTTGATATGTGGGAGAACATAGATTGTTTTTAATTGTACACTGTTAAATCTCTCTTCTGTGTCTGAGAGGCAGGATCTGCTGTAAGGGATTATCTATCAGCTTCTAGTGGGGCAAGACTGCAACTTCCTTGTTTTGATCTAGAGAGCATGTGAAGTGACTACTACTTAAACTTCTACCAAAACTAAGAGGTGGATTATGGGAGCTGACACCGAATTCCCACGGGTAAATCATAAACCAACAGTCACAGCAAAGGGAGAGATGAGACACAGTGGATGTGAATGTCTATTGGGACAATATTGTCTGGTGATTTTAGTTCCCCTTTTAGATAAGGAAGAGTGTGCCATCCTATATCTACATTAATATTTTGTTGCATAGAGGGACTCTTCACAGAAGTACCTTATGAGCCAGACCTGTGTGAGTTTTGGGCAGTAGTACTGGGGTATACCCTTCTACAGGTCTCTCCGGCAGTGACTATATTACCAATTGGGACAACTGATTGGGGTATTTTTATTCATTTGACAGGTTGTGTTTATGCATTGTCATTAAACTGGTGCTTTACTTTCTTTGATTTAGCTCTCACTATAAGTATTTTTAGACGTTCTTATTGCATGTCACCGAGATTGTTTCTAGACAGTTTTCTATCATAAAACTGCACTGTTATTAAGCTGCTAAAAGCTTTGCTTTGTTCTGGTATAAACAAAATAAACTGTATTTTCATGCTGCCTTTGGAAGTTACATCAAGGGCAGAGAAGCCTATATGAAGTAAATCTATTAAGAATTTGCTCGAAGAACAGAACAACATTATTTTGTTTGCAGCTTCAAAACTAATAAAACATGTTTAGTGAGTATAGCAGTAAATGGTAATCATTATTATCCACTTCTTGTGTCCGGCAAGCTGCAGTGGTCGCGGCCAGAAAACTTGTCAGACCCTGAAAGAAATATTACCACTATTAGATTTAAGGCTTGTAGCTGCCAAAAAGTCTTGGATACTGCAGGCCATTAGTGGCCTATGGTATAGGGAATTATTAGCACATTGATATCTGGCAGCCAATGCTGACTCGAGAAACTATTCATTAAAAAGTTTTTGTACTTTATTGAAAACTACTTCAGGGTGAAATAAAAGGAAATCAAAAAACGACAGATCCAAATGATGAATGGGCAATAGAAAGTAAATTTAATGAGTGTGGAGATGATCGACATTTGATTAGACCCATGGCCGCTTTTTTTTTCTTGCATTTTCTTCTTTTCCCACCATTTTTAGCCCTTTTGTCAATAATAATAAAAAAAAAAAAAAAAAGTTGTGGATAAATCTCCTAAATTAAATAAATAAAAAACAATAAATTACTGTCTTAGCAGCTAAAACTCTTAAAGGATAACTAAACTCTAAAATTTAACTTTTTAAAAATGTAAAGTAGCTGGGGCAGGGAGGTCATATTGATTATTCCTACCTCACAATATTGTTTCGTTGAGGAGCTACAGTACATACAATTTTTATTTTCCAGGTTAGTCCTGGACTAATCTTGTAGTAAAGATAGAGCTGAAGCCATAAGAAAGACTGGAAGAATCAGTTTTCTTTGGGTTGGTGTTACTCACAGAAACAATATTGGAAGGTAGGAATTACCAGGCCTATATCCCGGTCCCATGTACTTTTCAACTGTATTTTAGAAAAACTTTATTCACACGATAGTTGTCCTTTAATAGTAGACTGGTGGTTTCTTGGGGCAGAGTTACCCATGAGTTGGGAATAATGAGACTTAGTCATAAAGTATCATAAATCCAGTATGAAGGGTTAATGTTGCTACAAGAAAAACATGGAGACCACAGATTTGATGTAATATCTAAAAATAAATGTCTGCATTAATACTTTTAGGGCCCTATTTATAAAAGATCGGTATCGTTATCGTAAAATACCGATCGTTATCGTAAAATAACGACCGGGTTTTTACCGATAACGACCGTTATTTACCGATAATGACCGTTATTTACCGATATCGGTAAATAACGGTCGATATCGGTAAATAACGGTCATTATCGATAAATAACGGTCGTTATCGGTAAATAACGGTCGTTATCTGTAAAAACCCGGTCGTTATTTTACGATAACGATTGGTATTTTATGATAACGATACCGATCTTTTATAAATAGGGCCCTTACTGTGGTATACCTATATAATATGGCTAAGGGCCCCTTTTCCCTGCAAGAGCGTTGTGTGTGTGTGTGTGTGTGCGGTATCTCTATTTTGTTGAGTGTGTGAAGAAATGGTTGGATGTCCATTGACCAGAAGGACCTGATCATTTTGGCAAAAGTTATTGCTAAGTGTGCATTCCTTACAATGATTTGTTACATTTACTGACTGCTGAGTTCCACATTATCGACTTTATTACAATGCACAGTCTGGGATGTGACCTTCTGATGTAAAAATGCTGAGCATAATGGATGTCTTCACGTAATATTAATAACTGTGGTCAATGTACTATATTCCTTTGAAAAACAAATTCACAACCTCTGTGGTTTATTTAAAGTCAGAGGAGAGAGATTGGACATTCGGAAACTCCAAGGACAACGGACAAAAATAAAAATCTAAAGTAACAAATATATAAAATAGACATTATGGGGTCTATGCAATAAGAGCCTGTGCTATAGATCTGTAGAAACCAATCAGAAGCTGTCTAACAGAAGTAACCCAGAAAAATGCAAACATTTGATTGGATGATCCGAATTAATAACATAGGCAAAATGTATGTATGTGTGTATAGTTTATTTATGTTACAGTAACAAAATACAATAAAGTCATACAAGGGGGATAAGTACATAGATAGTTCAGTACATAAATTTATAAATAGTATAAATAGAAGTGCTAGAGCTTTGCCACAAGAGGAAAGGAGGTCCCTGTCCTGTAGAGCTTACAATCTAATAAAAATGTTGCACTTTTTATTAAATCTACACTGAGAAGCTAATTGCTATAGATGTAATAAGATTATTTTTAAAAAGGAATTCAATCTCATTCCACAATCTATGGATCTGTATTTTTAAGGTTTGCTAAAACATATTTGAAGAGTATAGTGTGGAGACAAATAATATTAAACAGTATTTAGCAAATCCATTTACATTTAGGTAAAGACTTTAAGAAGAAAAGAAGAATTACTTTGTCCTCACAGATAGATGATGCTATTGGGCTCCTCTGCTAAAAAAACAATCTTAATTCTACAACCCTACAGGCTGATGCCATCGCTACCAATAGTGATATTTTAAGTGATAACCATTCTGAAGCTTTTTCAATTCCTTCCAGGAAAGGCCTTTTTTAAAGTGCTTGTGAAATTGCTTTGGGTCTTACTCTAGACTTGTAAAAATGTAAAATCTTTGCTGAACGTTGCTTTAGTCCAGTAAAATGGCTCACTGAATAGGAGATAAAATTGCTAGTGCACTTTAGCATTCATGTACATGAAAGTATAAAGATATTACTATGATAATTGAGAGGTAAAACGCTGGATAGGAAGATTAACGTTAGTGCAACAAGAGAAAAAATAACAAGTAAAAGTGCACTATTGGTTTTTTTAACACCAGACATCACTACAAAAATTTTAGAATTTTTCTCCGCATTTTTTAACCGTCGATTTTCACCCTTGTTAATTTTTCTCTCAACAAATTCGCCCAAAAATCTAGTGAAAAATAACCTTTTTCCATAACAAATTTTTTCCCAGCTTTTTTTTGCTAAAAATATGAAGGGTAGAAGTGCCATATTGAGAAATTGTGTGGTGTCAAATCCTATCTTTGCTGAACGTTGCTTTAGTCCAGTAAAATGGCTCACTGAATAGGAGATAAAATTGCTAGTGCACTTTAGCATTCATGTACATGAAAGTATAAAGATATTACTATGATAATTGAGAGGTAAAACGCTGGATAGGAAGATTAACGTTAGTGCAACAAGAGAAAAATAACAAGTAAAAGTGCACTATTGGTTTTTTTAACACCAGACATCACTACAAAATTTTAGAATTTTTCTCCGCATTTTTAAAACCGTCGATTTTCACCCTTGTTAATTTTTCTCTCAACAAATTCGCCCAAAAATCTAGTGAAAAATAACCTTTTTCCATAACAAATTTTTTCCCAGCTTTTTTTTGCTAAAAATATGAAGGGTAGAAGTGCCATATTGAGAAATTGTGTGGTGTCAAATCCTATACTGTGCTGTGCTCTGTAAGGTAGATAGAGGGGAATAGAATTCCAGAGTTTGGGAGCCCCGTACTGCCCTACGTTGTGCATAGCAATTCTGCATTTTGAAAGGTAAATTTCTTTAAAGGGCATGTCCACCCTCAAAATACTTATTATATATGTTATAGTGCTCCCTATCCCACCCTAACATTACTTACTTTCCTTTATTCCTCCAGCGCTGTAATCTCAGCCCTCTGCTTGCTGGAACTACAAGCAGGGGCCAGACCTGCATCCGTGATTGGCTAAGAGGTAGCCAATCACGGACGCAACTGCAGGCATTACAGAATGCCGGGGTATTAAGGAAAGTAAGTAATGTTCGGATCTTTGTTTAACAAATAAACATAGGGGCATATTTATAAAGGTTCGTTAAAATTTTTGCCTTCTTTAACGCAGCCTTTTCGCCTAATTTGGATATTTATAAAGAAGTGAAAACCAGTGGCGAAAGGTAATTACCTCTACATTTCGCTTTTCGCCATACATCGCTGCGGTAACTGCTCAAGCATATTTATAAAATGGCGAAAAGTTTATTTTTGCGTTAAGTTCAGCCATTCCTATTCGCCAAGGTGGCGAAAACACATAAGTGCCCATTTATTTAGCCTGCCAATGGGTCCATGGAGGTGTCGGTACATTGTGGAGTGTTTCTCAATACTAATAAGTACTCAGGGGGGTGTTAGACTATTTTCCAGCATTTACTGTAATACGATCTGAGATTTCGCTTTCTTAAGGTTAATTTTTTTCTTTTTAAAGACATTTTTTAGTATTGCTTATTTTCAGCAAACTGCAGCTAATTATCAGACCAGTTCCATTAATATGGGAACATACCATAGTGCTGTGTAAGAAATTCTGGTAAAACTGCAAAAAATGTAACAAAAGGCAGAAAAGGGGCAAAAAGGTGAAATTTCACCTTTGTATAAATAGAGTTAAATAAAAAAAAGTGAAAAAAATATCTCTGAAATAACACTAGAGAGCAATCTCTCTCTTCGCAGTGATACCACACAATGAATAAGGCAAAAACTATCGCCACACATCGCCACAGCGATACTTTTCCGCAAAGGCGAAAGCGTGCGTTTTTATAAATAAAAATATCGCTATTTGTCATTGCGATGTCCTGCCATATGCCCCATAGTGGTTGGGGGTGGGATAGGGACCTCTACACTATATCAAAGGGGTTAAGAGTCAAGGGAAGGGAGAGAAAAAAGGCATCTAGAGAGAGGGAGGGCTTCCCTGCACATGACAGAATTCTCCCCGAGGAGAGGTAAGAGGCAGAAACCTTTGGGGACACAGCCAGGCTCCTGCTCTTCACTTTTTGGGACTTTGCACAGATATTACAGGAGAACCATAAGGAGCAGAGATGTAAGGTAAGGATTTATCAACACTACACAGTGGGGCCAGTAATGGGTTAAATTATAGTTTTGGAGGTGGACATGCCCTTTAAAGGTATGACATTTTATTAAAGGTTTTTGCTTATTTATTTATGCTTCCTACTATGTTCAATAGCTTTGCCTCTTAATGCAGGTCTACACACAGAAGGTTATTTTGGAAAACGAAGGAAATTGTAAAACATTTTATTAAAAACATTGCAAAACTTTAACTAGGTCACCGTTTAATGCTGGATACAAGTTCTTTTATTGGGTTTTTATCTCACAACATTACATCAATGGTAACCTCATTTCATTGGCTTTAAATTGGGTTTTTGTGAGGTGTTAAAATGAGAAAGGTTAGTGTATTTTTTGCAGGGGAATGTTGTTACTTTACAGAGACTAATAAATAAAGTTGGGGAAGTTTATACGCACACATTGCGTGTAGGTTAAAGCTACATGATCATTAACTTTTGAGTAGAGGAAAGAGACAATTCTATAAATCTCAGGGTGTTTTTTTCAATGGTTATTGCCTTGGGAATGGTATTTAAGCCAACAGTTTTCCACAGTTGTAAACAATTATCTTAATATTATGCTTTGATGGGCAGAGAGTTGATCTAACTATACAAATAGGAAACATCAATTTGAGTCGTTTATGAAAAATCCATAGCTATACTATGGTGGTCCACTCCTAGACATAATATTTTTCCTACTATGGGAGAAATAGGACAATAAATGGGTCATCTCAATGTACAATAGATAGTGATGGTTACCTATGTTTTCATATATTGCAAAGCAGATTTCTTATAGAGGATTAGAGATGGCCGAATTTCATAAAGTTCGGAACGTTTTCCGTATTCCAACTGGCCCCAGGACCAGATGGATTGCATCTTCGGATTTTAAAAGAGCTTAGTTCTATCTAGACCACTGTTTCTCATCTTTTCAGATTCGCTTTGGTCTTTAACCCGAAAATAATTTTGGGTTAACGTGGGCTTTAGATGGATTTTAGAGCACAGCGCCATTTCCAAATGTGTTTGTAAATAGTACTGTGCTAACGATTCAAAACCCGTTTTGGTAATTCGTAGCGCGAAACTTAACGTGGACGGGTTGTAGAGTGTTAAAGTCACACTTCTTACCTTAGCCCAATCCCGCGATGCAATACCTGATGTAATCCCGTTTTCGTCAGGTATTGTATCGCGGGATCGGGCTAAGGTAAGTAACATGGCACTTAGTATTGAATCCCCCCCTTAAACTTTTGGATAAGTGGATTGTTGAGACCACCAAAAACACGGAGTAATCCCCACCCGCCATAAGCGCAAAGGATTAAAACTCTTATAACAAATAATAACAAAAAGAGGAGATGTAATTTTGTTTTTACCCATAATTCTCCTGGAAACTACAGTGAAAACTCATGTAAAGTAACATACAAGAGCATGGCAAAAGCGCATAGAAACAAACGTTGCATTTTTGTGTGCGTTGCAGTGGGACCTCAGCCTAACAAAACATTAACTTAGTCAAAACTAAAGAAAGCACAATCAGAAGAGCTTACTTTGAGATTCGAGAATAACGGAAAAGGTTCAGGCCAAGACAACCCTTAGAAATGTTGTCCAGCTGGCTGCAAATACATGGCTAGTCTTTTCAGGGATTATTTCAATGCTATTTTGTAGACCCTACTTGTCCATTAAATTTCCAAATGATTTATTTCTCATTTTCAAAGGGTTTTGACAAAAACTCATTTGTACATTTGACCTAGTCAAGGAGAATGCAGAATAAATAAACGGTCGATCACAAGTAATTCTTCACTTTGTCTCACACAGTAGCTATCTATGCTTAGCTTTGCTTTACAATTCATTCAATCAGAAAATGTGTAAGCAGTTGGAGACTGTAACATTAAAGGGTAACTCCAGATCCTAAATAACTTTACATAGTTTCAAGTATAACCCCCCCCTAAAACACAACTTGCGTTGTAACTTTCTCCGACGCTCCCACACAGAGTTACAAGAAATTACAAGAACCACTTGCCGTAAGTCCCTCCCCATCTACTCTTGTTGCGAGCTGGTTACGACTGTGCTGGAAGTCATTATGTTAGTCATTCTTGTATGTTCCTGTAGCTCAGCATGTAGGTGTGAGAAAGGTAAAGTGTGGTTTGAATATATAAAGTTATTAAGGGCATGTCCACCCCCAAAACTATAATCCCCCCATCTACTGGCCCCATCATGTAGTGTAGTTTAATCCTTACCTCACATCCCAGCTCCATATGGTTCTCCTGTAGTCCCCCCCACCAAGTCCCAAAAACTGCCCACCAGGAGGATAGCAGAGTCCATATAGGACTCTGCCTCCTATCTGGCCTCCGGGAGAAGTTTGGCATGCGTACTGCAGCCCTTCTCCCCCTCCCCCCCTCCCTCCCGATTAGGATTCCTCCCCCTAGTGTAAAACCCTTTAGTGTAAACCCTATGTCATTCCCCGCTCAGCCAATCACAAACGCCACTGCCGGTCCGCCCCTCTGCTTGCATTTTCTCGCAAGCAGAGGGCGGCAGTGCGGCGGAGGAAAGAGGGGAGGTAAGTAGAGTTTGGGGAACTTTCTAAGAATAAAATAGAGCGGTTGGGGCTGGGGGGACAGGGGGAATCATATATCAAAAAATGTTTTTAAGGGTGGACATACCCTTTAAGGGGCTAAAGTTACCCTTTAATTTACATAATTTTTAATAGATAGGGTTTTCAGGCTCACAACAGACTTGTTCAGAAAACCTGTGAATCTGTCAGAAATTCGAACATCATTGTCATACGATGCGGTTTACCCACATGGGTATTGGCCGCAACATTTTTTTCTGGTATTTTTATTTAAAACTTCTCTACTGATAGAAATTCCCCAGACCATTTCCCAGGTCCCTTTGCAATTTTTACAGTTTAGATTGATATTAGGAGAGAAATTAAACCATGTTGATTTTCAAAACTTTGTTGTGTTCGTTGACAGATTTTCAGAACTTTCTGATTTTTTAAAGTTTTCAGTTCTTTAGCGATTTTAGTGACAAGTTTGTAAATATGCCCCATAGACTTAGTTGAGTATTTTATTGAAGATAAATAAGAATTAATGGTCCAGTACATAGGAATCATTAAAGGGTATCTCCACCCCAAAAAATTTCCGTAGTTTAGGGTACCCCAGCCCACCCCAATGCCCTGTTAGATTTGTAAAAAGAAGCCCCAGAAACAGATTTTCCACCGATTGTTCCTCGGCTCCTTGCTCCCATTTTGCCTGACGTTATATACAGGCTAGACGGCAGCAAAGTCTGTGATTGGCTGAGAGTCAGCCAATCACAAAGTGGCTCCTGGCTATGCAGAGAGCTGACGGAATGGTGGTCAGGTAAGTCTTTTTCTGGGGCTTGTTTTACAAATCTAACACAGCAGATGGGGGTGAGCTGGGGAACCCTACACTACGGAAAAAGGGTTTAATGGTAAAGAATAAGGCATGAAGGGATACGGAAGATCTGAGGGGGGGAGGGGGAGTGGCCCTTGAGGGTGGGGAGTGGCCAACCCTACTTTATTAAGACACTAGAAATAGTTTGATTAAAAGTGCTTTTAAAGGTTGGAATCCTTCTTTATGGATGGATCCATGGTTATTGACTTCCTTGGGAAATTAATGGAACCATTGTACAAATAAGATTAGTCTTTCTATTTATTTATTCTTTTTGTTTTAGTGTCTTGTGGCTATACCACTTCTTTGGTTTATTCAGTTATTTATATTGACCGAGTAACCAAAGGGGAGAGGTGTGATATAGAATTATAATGTATTGTTATAGTTAGGTTTGTAGAATGGAATATTAATGCACAATGACTGTATGGAGATGGGACATGTATATAGGAGGTATAAGTGACATGGGCCTTGGGATCTCTAATGACAAATGGATAATATATGTTTCTCTTAAGGGTTATGTGAAGTAAAGGATGGCCATATAGGGTTATGTGTGAACAAGAAGGGAACTGTGATTGCCTATGAGTTTTATCTAATCGCATGCATTCCGTTTATATGCACAATACACTGACAAACTGGTGTCTGGATGTGCTGACTTTATACCCAAGGGGATGGCCCTACTGTGGTTGGTGATTTTAGGTCATGTGGCTGGATCCTTTTCAAAAACTGCGATTTGAAAATTTTTTCGAAAATGATCAAAAATCTGAAAATTCCGAGTTCCGTGAGTTTGCGACATTCTGTCAGAACTTCAGAACTGTCAGATTTGGGAAGCGAATTTCATCTCTACATAGGAAAAACATACTGTTACATACAAGGGTATTGATACGAATATGCAAAAAAAAACGTATCAGGGGTTTAAAATGCAGAAAGTTGGGGATGAACTACATTCCCTCGCTTTGATGCCACAAGAGATTCTACGTTAATAATTAGATCTAAGGGGCGTTATCACCAATAAGGGGAAACCCAACGCACCTGAGGTATAACTGGGTGATGTGGGTTTTTCGCTCATTTAATGTGCATGTATACTGAATAAATGACTTTGCGTCATCTTAATCTATAAATAAATATGTGTAAGTAGCAGTAAGAGATGTGTGTGTTGCTGCATGCCTTCAATAAGTACTTGTTTTGCTCAGGCTCTGATCACTGACCTGACTATTTTTTCCATACCAACTGTCAATACTGCATACAGTATACAGCACACTAACTATCAAACCATTCCAGCTACAGCAAAACTGCTTACAGAAATGCCAAAATGTAAGATGCTTCAGCTTGGATATCTAAAGAAACAGGGGGCAGATTAACAATAAAACGATACAGTGATAGCTGGGATAAATGATAGTTTCCACTAATGGGTAATTAAAAAAAACAAATTTGCCAGCGTACATACCCTTTAATGGAGCTGCACCATTTTCCAAACGTAACAAATACATGGGATGTTAAACTAACGCACCTTACTTTACTACGCTCCTGTCAACCAAACCCATTGTATTAATTTAACCCCAATTGGCTAGGAAACCATTTTAAGAACCTACCATTAAATAACTGTTCTAATTACCCAGAATACACAAGAAAAGGGATACAGAAGTGAATCTGCAGTTTCATTGTATTGTCTCAGCTCGTTATCGCTTACAGTGCATTGGATGTGAGACCTCTCATTGAAGCCAGTGTTGTGGTCTAGAACTGTAACCCTTGCTTACTGGCATTTTAGGTTATTAATACAGAATGACTCATCAATCCGGCACGTGGGATTGGGAATAAATTTGAAAAACTGTTAAAAAAGAAAATCTATGTTCAGTGCAGACATATTCGGATGTAATTTCCTGCCGTGATCCTCCGAGACCCATTCCATTGTAATGGTTTAATGGTTCTGTCTAAATGCTGCCTATTATCACACTCACAGGGACCACATTTAGTCTGGTATACCATGTTCGCGTACACCTGTCATGTTAGTTTTTTGTTCACACTCCATCATAGTACGGTTTGTGCCAGAAACCAATTACCCTATGATGTGCAGTTGCATCTAACTAAATGTTGTCTGGTCATCACACTCCCACACTGTGTAAATCACCTTCTAATAAACGACATTTTAGGATAAATTTCAATCCTTGGCACAAATACAAAAGTGTGTGTCGGTAATTTTTAAAAAAAGTCATTAAATGAATTTGCATTATTAGCAACAAGGTCATTTGTTGGCAAAACAAGGAATATTCTGTGTTGACCGGAGGATCTTAATCTTCCAACAATAACCTGACAAATTGTGTCCGTGAGAGTCTGTGCACTAGAGAAGGGATTGGACTTGAACCCGAGTCGTCCAGAACTTTAATGGTTCAGACGAACTCTGACTTTTTTGAACTTCTCGAACTACAAACTCTTGGGCATATTTTTGAAAATTCATTCATTTTCAGATCGATAACTATTGAATGTAGCGTTTCAGCAAATACCTGTGAAATATTTTTTTGGTAACCCTCGAATTGGCAATAGCCCTCGAATGTAGCGAAAACTCATGCGGAAACCCGACAATTGCCTGATTGTGGGGGAAAGTTAGTGTTTAAACAAGTTTTGGTGACAGGTGTTCCCCCAAACCATTTCCCAGGTCCCAGAGCCATATACAGTAAGTTACTATTGCTATTTTAAATGTCTTATTAGAACTTTCCAAATATTTGACACCCATTAACTTTAATGTTTTATTAGGCTCCAACCCAATTCTACCCAAATTTAAGTGTCCGTACGAACTCGGACTTTTTAGAACTTACTGAGCGTCGAACTTGGGTTCTACGGACATACTTCATTAATCTATAACCCTTGAATGTAGCATTTGTGTGTGCTAATCATCGAATGTAGCGTTTTGGTGCTAATCATCGAAGTAGCGTTTTGCCGAACCTGCAAATGTAGCAGTTCAGCCATAACCTCGAATGTGGCCATATCCCTCGAATGTATAGTTCAGTACCCTCAAATTGCGATAACCCCCAAATGTAGCGTTCGGTAACCCTTATATGTAGCGTTCATTAACCCACACAATGTAGTGTTCGGTAACCCTGGAATGTAGCGTTCATTAACCCACAAATGTAGCGTTCGATAACCCTTATATGTAGCGTTCATTAACCCACAAATGTAGTGTTCGGTAACCCTGGATGTAGCGTCATTAACCACAAATGTAGCGTTCGGTAACCCTGGAATGTAGCGTTCATTAACCCACAAATGTAGCATTCAGTAACCTCATATTGATGATAACACCTGAATGTACTGCAAATTCAATGTTGAAACCGACAATTGCCTGATCGTGGGGGAAGGTAGTTTTTAAACAAGTTTGGTGATATGTACATGTTCCCCAGAGCCATTTACGTAAGTGACCATTTTAACTGTATCAATTAGAACTTTTCTAACTATTTTGATGCCATTCCATTTACTTTAATGGGTTTGTTGTTGAAACTAGAACCTTGAGAACTTTTTTTGAAGTTCTATAGTTCGGAAACAACCAAACTTAGGAAGTTTAGCCATCTCAATTGTGCACTTGCCTTGCTATATGTATTTGGTTTACATATTAGTTCATGGGTTATGGTCAACAATTTACCTTTGAGGATTTTTATTGAAGTTGATTTCATAAGTTCTTTCAAGGATGGTATTTGCTCTTGTATTAATTTGTATGCAGAATACCAGGATATATTTTCTGTTTTTAATACCACAAATGACTTGTTAGCCTATTTGTCTGTGTAAGATGTATTACATAAATTACTTTAGGTAAGTGTGCAAGTTGGGTGTTTTTCCTGCGATTTTCCATTGTCACAGCTCACATGCTAGCTGGAAACATTACCCTTATAAGGCTGTATAAGAAATAAAACATCATCCATACATACAAGGGCTAGAATTTTATTTCTACTGTCAGGCCACCCTTACAACACAAAATATTATTTGCTCATTTAAATACGGTGAATATTTAATTGTCAACTAGTTTCCACTCAAAAAGTGATCCACAAAGAGAATGTCTATGGTTTTAACGATATGTAACCTTACAATGAATCGGATTTTATCCAGCTGCTCCAAAGATAATAGTTGTGTAACGTGGTTATTGGTGATTCATCGTACGTTTCCTTTCATGATCAGTGTAATTAGCACACATCCTTTCACTGAAATATGATATAAAAATCAATTGTTGTCAAGAGAATAATAATAATAATATATTATTATTATTGTGGATTTATATAGTGCCAAAATCTTCCGTAGCACTTTACAATTAAATGTATACATTCACATCAGGCCCTACCCCGAAGAGCTTACAATCTAAGCACATTTATTTGACACATACAACCTATCAGTATTCTTTATGATTGTGGGGGGGGAAACCGAGTGCGGAGGAAACCCACGCAAGCACGGAGAACTTACAAACTTCTTGCAGATGTTGTCCAAGGGAGGAATCGAACTCAGGACCTCAGCGCTGCAAGGGATCAGTGCTAACCCCGAGCCACCGTGCTGCCCATATGTAGTATTACCTACACTTTAAATTTAAATAACCTACAAGTTACAAAACTCATCCTTTATGAGAATTGTTTAGCTTGCAGATTTTTTTTCCCCCCGTAAAACATTTTGCTTCATAATCTCATTTTGACAATGCGTCATTTCCTCTATAAAACGAGAGTTCGCTGTAGAATAAAAATCTACCTTTTCTTCTCCCAAAGGACCTAACCACAATTATTAGGATGAATTTAATATGTGCAGACAAGTATATTACAATATTATTGATATGTTTTTTTCATCTCAATATTAGCACAATCGGAGCAGATATGCTTTCTGGTGGAAACGTTGCTCTGGATTTCCAGGCTCATGTAAATGTAATAAGGTCAGATTTGGAATATGAAATCAGAAAACAGGAGATAACAAATAACAAAAAGCAATAATGAAGTTACATTTAAATGCAGGGTTGGCGCGGGTAGATTCAGCCATCTTGTGTTCATGGGCTTCCTCACAAGTTCACGTTTTTAAGCACTGACCATGGTTGGATGTGAGCTCTGGGAAAGGGTTTCCTGATATAGCAAAAAGGCATTTAAAAATCTACATTAAGGAAGTGCTGGACTTCAAAAATATGTATGATTTGGTAGTTAATGCCGAGGATCTGTTTGATATGGTTGGACCCAGCATTCCGAGGTGGAATTCTATATCACAAAATATAGGAATAATTATATAAGTTCATTCCTTCCATTGTTTCTTAATGTAGTTGTCATTCATCTAATAACTAGATAACTTACTAAACAAAATAGAATATATTCAATTCTAACATCCATATTCACTGCAACCAATCACCAAAATCATCTATCTAAACATAATAGAATATAAGCGCACATCCCATTCTAACATCCAATATTCACTGGGTAGGGCTGCAACCAATCACCAAAAATCATATATCTAAACATAATAGAATATAAGCGACATCCAATTCTAACATTCAATATTCACTGGGTAGGGACTGCAACCAATCACCAAAAATCATATATCTAAACAAATAGAATATAAGCGCACATCAATTCTAACATCCAATATTCATGGGTAGGGACTGCAACCAATCACCCAAAAATCATAAATCTAAACATAATGAATTAAGCGCACACCAATTCTAACATTCAATATTCACTGGATAGGGACTGCAACCAATCACCAAAAATCATCTATCTAAACATAATAGAATATAAGCGCACATCCAATTCTAACATTCAATATTCACTGGATAGGGACTGCAACCAATCACCAAAAATCATCTATCTAAACAATAATAGAATATAAAGCGCCCATCAATTCTAACATTCAATATTCACTGGATAGGGACTGCAACCAATCACCCAAAAAATCATCTATACTAAGCATAATAGAATATAAGCGCACATCCAATTCTAACATTCAATATTCACGGATAGGGACTGAACCAATCACCAAAATCATATATCTAAACATAATAGAATATAAGGCCACATCCATTCTAACATTCAATATTCAAGGATAGGGACTGCAACCAATCACCAAAAATATATATCTAAACATAATAGAATATAAGCGACATCCATTCTAACATTCAATATTCACTGGATAGGGACTGCAAACCATCACAAAAATCATCTATCTAAACAATAGAATTAAAGCGCACATCCATTCACATTCAATTCACTGGGTAGGGGACTGCAACCAATCACCAAAAAATCACTATCTAAACATAATAGAATATAAGCGCACATCCAATCTAACATCCAATATCCACTGGTAGGGGCTGCAACCATCACCAAAAATCATCTATCTAAACATAATAGATATAAGCGCAAATCCAATTCTAAATTCAATATTCACTGGATAGGGACTGCAACCAATCACCAAAAATCATCTATCTAAACATAATAGAATATAAGCGCAATCCAATTCTAACATCAATATTCACTGGGTAGGGACTGCAACCAATCACCAAAAATCATCTATCTAAACATAATAGAATATAAGCGCACATCCAATTCTAACATTCAATATTCACTGGGTAGGGACTGCAACCAATCACCAAAAATCATCTATCTAAACATAATAGAATATAAGCGCACATCCAATTCTAACATTCAATATTCACTGGGTAGGGACTGCAACCAATCACCAAAATCATCTATCTAAACATAATAGAATATAAGCGCACATCCAATTCTAACATTCAATTTCACTGGGTAGGGACTGCAACCAATCACCAAAACATCTATCTAAACATAATAGAATAAGCGCACATCCAATTCTAACATTCAATATTCACTGGGTAGGGAATGCAACAACACCAAAAATCATCTATCTAAACATAATAGAATATAGCGCACTCCAATTCTAACATTCAAATTCACTGGGTAGGGACTGCAACCAATCACCAAAAATCACTATCTAAACATAATTGAATGTTAGTATTTTATACACAGGCAGTCCAGGGTTACAAACATCCGACACACATACTTACAAATCAAGGGGCTTAAGGAAAATACGGTACAGCATGGGGATCTGCAGGAGCATTCAGCCAGGTAGTCCAATAGTGGTTGGCTACCCACCGTTGCTTAATGGGGTCCCCTGTACCCACCAGCGTGCCGTCAGTGCGAAGGAGCGTGAGTGGAGCTCCAGTAGGTACCTTATATACCGAGTATAACTGAGGTTTTCAGGATGATTTATACTCGAGTCAATCTCTCCCTTGCTGCTTGTACTGATGTGCCGCTGAGGTCACTGCCCAGCGCCGAGTAGTCAGACGGCACATCAGTAGAGGGAACGAGTGAGTTGCGTTGACTGCATTTTACACAAGTTGGTTAACCATCTTGCAGAGAGGATGCCCACAGAAGTACCACTACCAGTAAGTCGACTAAATGGGGGAAGGAAGGTGCAGATGTTTGGAGCTTAAGTTGCCTTTTAATAGACAGAAAGAATTTCATACAGTAATAGCCAAATCCAGTATGGCTCTTAGCATGGGGACTACTGTATGGGAAATCTTTTGACCATTTAATGCTGGGCCAAATGTCCGTCGATCGCGGTAAATTCGTCCGTGGCCGAATTTGCGAACGATCGATCGTGCGGTCATAGGGAACCGCATAATCGATTGTAATTTACTAACACGAACGATCAAGGTCGGATGCGCCGTTCGCCCTGCACCAGGAGATATTTTTGGGTGACTGCCCAAAGTGCCGTGAATTGGTCGGTCAGCCGAAAATATCTGTGGTGTGTACCCAGCCTAAAGGGTAACTAAAGCCTCAAAACAATATAGAATCAGAAGGAGAATGGTACCGTAGTATTGCTGCCTTCTGATTCTGTATTGTTCGGAGGCTTTAGTTGTCCTTAAGTGGACAGCAGAATTCCCATACAGTAATAGACATTGGCTATAACTGTATGGGACTACTGTATGGGAATTCTGCTGTCCACTTAAAGGGAAACTAAAGCCTCAAAACGATACAGAATCAGAAGGCTGTAGTGGTCATAATTTCTACCTTGGTTTATACTCAAGTCAATCAATTACTCCTTTTCAGGTAAATGTAGGTACCTCGCTTTATACTGGTCGGTTATACTCGAGTTATACGGTAAGTGTTCACTGTTCATCATCCACAGGGAGGTGGGAATAAGCATTCTCACCTCCCTGTGAATAATAGATACAGATTACATGTACTTCATGAAATCAGTTTAGTGTCCATTTAATAGTTTAGGCAAACCTTGCACCTCCCTCCCTGCCCCAAATGTACAAGTGACATGTGCAATGTACACACCAACAGGGAGATTCATAAAGTTCTTTCGTTAAAATGGTGCTAATTTTGCCCCAATCAATCAGATGTTTTTAACATTTCAAAGCTAACATCTGATTGGTTGGTGCAAAACTAGCACATTTTTAACAATAAGAACTTTATTGATCTCCCTGTAAGTATCCGCAGAAAATTATAGATTAACAGAGAAATAGTGTCTTTGTAGCTGGTGAGAGCCATAATGGATGAAATATTAGTTGGTAGATTCAGGCTAAGCCTCTATTTGTGTTCAACGTTTTGTTCCATCTATAACACAACACTTTACCAAGCAATAAGTTAATCTACTCACTAATTAAAACATTAATATTCCAGTATGCCTCGCGCTTGGAATTATTTCAAGGACCATTTCATTATTGAATCTGACAGTTCAAGTTTCTAATCACAATGATAAATGAATTCCCTCGAACACAATGATAATTCATCTCACTTGTATTTTTTCCCCTGATTTAATGCTCTCAAAATACAGTAGGTAGGATGATTCATAAATAAACACTACAAACAGCAGAATCTTCCAGAGAAAAGAGATTTTCTTCTTCAAGGGATTCCGGCCCTCTGCTTGCGAGAAAATGCAAGCAGAGGGGCGGGACCGGCAGTCGCATCTGTGATTGGATGAGCAGAGGGCGAAGGAGGGAGGGGGAGAAGGGCTGCAGTACGCATGCCAAACTTCTCCCGGAGGCCAGATAGGAGGCAGAGTCCTATATGGACTCTGCTATCCTCCTGGTGGGCAGTTTTTGGGACTTTGGTGGGGGGGACTACAGGAGAACCATATGGAGCTGGGATGTGAGGTAAGGATTAAACTACACTACATGATGGGGCCAGTAGATGGGGGGATTATAGTTTTGGGGGTGGACATGCCCTTTAATAACTTTATATATTCTAAACCACACTTTACCTTTCTCCAACGCTTACATGCTGAGCTACAGGAACATACAAGAATGACTAACATAATGACTTCCAGCACAGTCGTAACCAGCTCGCAACAAGAGTAGATGGGGAGGGACTTACGGCAAGTGGTTCTTGTAATTTCTTGTAACTCTGTGTGGGAGCGTCGGAGAAAGGTAAAGTGTGGTTTAGAATATATAAAGTTATTAAAGGGCATGTCCACCCCCAAAACTATAATCCCCCCATCTACTGGCCCCATCATGTAGTGTAGTTTAATCCTTACCTCACATCCCAGCTCCATATGGTTCTCCTGTAGTCCCCCCCACCAAAGTCCCAAAAACTGCCCACCAGGAGGATAGCAGAGTCCATATAGGACTCTGCCTCCTATCTGGCCTCCGGGAGAAGTTTGGCATGCGTACTGCAGCCCTTCTCCCCCTCCCCCCCCCCCCCTCCCGATTAGGATTCCCTCCCCCTAGTGTAAAACCCTTTAGTGTAAACCCTATGTCATTCCCCGCTCAGCCAATCACAAACGCAACTGCCGGTCCCGCCCCTCTGCTTGCATTTTCTCGCAAGCAGAGGGCCGGCAGTGCGGCGGAGGAAAGAGGGGAGGTAAGTAGAGTTTGGGGAACTTTCTAAGAATAAAAATAGAGCGGTTGGGGCTGGGGGGACAGGGGGAATCATATATCAAAAAATGTTTTTAAGGGTGGACATACCCTTTAAGGGGCTAAAGTTACCCTTTAATTTACATAATTTTTAATAGAGATGGGTTTTCAGGCTCACAACAGACTTGTTCAGAAAACCTGTGAATCTGTCAGAAATTCGAACATCATTGTCATTTACGATCGCGGTTTACCCACATGGGTATTGGCCGCAACATTTTTTTCTGGTATTTTTATTTAAAACTTCTCTACATTGATAGAAATTCCCCAGACCATTTCCCAGGTCCCTTTGCAATTTTTACAGTTTAGATTGATATCAGGAGAGAAATTAAACCATGTTGATTTTCAAAACTTCTGTTGTGTTCGTTGACAGATTTTCAGAACTTTCTGATTTTTTAAAGTTTTCAGTTCTTTAGCGATTTTAGTGACAAGTTTGTAAATATGCCCCATAGACTTAGTTGAGTATTTTATTGAAGATAAATTAAGAATTAATGGTCCAGTACATATGGAATCATTAAAGGGTATCTCCACCCCAAAAAATTTCCGTAGTTTAGGGTACCCCAGCCCACCCCAACTGCCCTGTTAGATTTGTAAAAAGAAGCCCCAGAAACAGATTTTCCACCGATTGTTCCCTCGGCTCCTTGCTCCCATTTTGCCTGACGTTATATACAGGCTAGACCGGCAGCAAAGTCTGTGATTGGCTGAGAGTCAGCCAATCACAAACGTGGCTCCTGGCTATGCAGAGAGCTGACGGAATGTGGTCAGGTAAGTCTTTTTCTGGGGCTTGTTTTACAAATCTAACACAGCAGATGGGGGTGAGCTGGGGAACCCTACACTACGGAAAAAGGGTTTAATGGTAAAGAATAAGGCATGAAGGGATACGGAAGATCTGAGGGGGGGAGGGGGAGTGGCCCTTGAGGGTGGGGGAGTGGCCAAGCCTACTTTTATTAATGACACTAGAAATAGTTTGATTAAAAGTTGCTTTTAAAGGTTGGAATCCTTCTTTATGGATGGATCCATGGTTAATTGACTTCCTTGGGAAATTAATGGAACCTATTGTACAAATAAGATTAGTCTTTCTATTTATTTATTCTTTTGGTTTTAGTGTCTTGTGGCTATACCACTTCTTTGGTTTATTCAGTTATTTATATTGACCGAGTAACCAAAGGGGAGAGGTGTGATATAGAATTATAATGTATTGTTTATAGTTTAGGTTTGTAGAATGGAATATTAATGCACAATGACTGTATGGAGATGGGACATGTATATAGGAGGTATAAGTGACATGGGCCCTTGGGATCTCTAATGACAAATGGATAATATATGTTTCTCTTAAGGGTTATGTGAAGTAAAGGATGGCCATATAGGGTTATGTGTGAACAAGAAGGGAACTGTGATTGCCTATGAGTTTTATCTAATCGCATGCATTCCGTTTATATGCACAATACACTGACAAACTGGTGTCTGGATGTGCTGACTTTTATACCCAAGGGGATGGCCCTACTGTGGTTGGTGATTTTAGGTCATGTGGCTGGATCCTTTTCAAAAACTTGCGATTTGAAAATTTTTTCGAAAATGATCAAAAATCTGAAAATTCCGAGTTCCGTGAGTTCTGGACATTCTGTCAGAACTTCAGAACTGTCAGATTTGGAAGCGAATTTCATCTCTACATAGGAAAAACATACATGTTACATACAAGGGTATTGCATACGAATATGCAAAAAAAAACGTATCAGCGGGTTTAAAATGCAGAAAGTTGGGGATGAACTACATTCCCTCGCTTGATGCCACAAGAGATTCTACGTTAATAATTAGATCTAAGGGGCGTTATCACCCAATAAGGGGAAACCCAACGCTACCTGAGGTAATAACTGGGTGATGTGGGTTTTTCGCTCATTTAATGTGCATGTATACTGAATAAATGACTTTGCGTCATCTTAATCTATAAATAAATATGTGTAAGTAGCAGTAAGAGATGTGTGTGTTGCTGCATGCCTTCAATAAAGTACTTGTTTTGCTCAGGCTCTGATCACTGACCTGACTATTTTTTCCCATACCAACTGTCAATACTGCATACAGTATACAGCACACTAACTATCAAACCATTCCAGCTACAGCAAAACTGCTTACAGAAATGCCAAAATGTAAGATGCTTCAGCTTGGATATCTAAAGAAACAGGGGGCAGATTAACAATAAAACGATACAGTGATAGCTGGGATAAATGATAGTTTCCACTAATGGGTAATTAAAAAAAACAAATTTGCCAGCGTACATACCCTTTAATGGAGGCTGCACCATTTTCCAAACGTAACAAATACATTGGGATGTTAAACTAACGCACCTTACTTTACTACGCTCCTGTCAACCAAACCCATTGTATTAATTTAACCCCAATTGGCTAGGAAACCATTTTAAGAACCTACCATTAAATAACTGTATCTAATTACCCAGAATACACAAGAAAAGGGATACAGAAGTGAATCTGCAGTTTCATTGTATTGTCTCAGCTCGTTATCGCTTACAGTGCATTGAGAATTGTGAGACCTCTCATTGAAGCCAGTGTTGTGGTCTAGAACTGTAACCCTTGCTTTACTGGCATTTTAGGTTTATTAATACAGAATGACTCATCAATCCGGCCTACGTGGGATTGGGAATAAATTTGAAAAACTGTTAAAAAAGAAAATCTATGTTCAGTGCAGACATATTCTGGATGTAATTTCCTGCCGTGATCCTCCGAGACCCATTCCATTGTAATGGTTTAATGTTTCTGTCTAAATGCTGCCTATTATCACACTCACAGGGACCACATTATGTCTGGTATACCATGTTCGCTGTACACCTGTCATGTTAGTTTTGTTCACACTCCATCATATGTACGGTTTGTGCCAGAAACCAATTACCCTATGATGTGCAGTTGCATCTAACTAAATGTTGTCTGGTCATCACACTCCCACACTGTGTAAATTCACCTTCTAATAAACGACATTTTAGGATAAATTTCACATCCTTGGCACAAATACAAAAGTTGTGTCGGTAATTTTTAAAAAAAGTCATTAAATGAATTTGCATTATTAGCAACAAGGTCATTTGTTGGCAAAACAAGGAATATTCTGTGTTTGACCGGAGGATCTTAATCTTTCCAACAATAACCTGACAAATTGTGTCCCGTGAGAGTCTGTGCACTAGAGAAGGGATTGGACTTGAACCCGAGTTCGTCCAGAACTTTAATGGTTCAGACGAACTCTGACTTTTTTGAACTTCTCGAACTACAAACTCTTGGGCATATTTTTGAAAATTCATTCATTTTCAGATCGATAACTATTGAATGTAGCGTTTCAGCAAATACCTGTGAATATATTGTTTGGTAACCCTCGAATTGGCAATAGCCCTCGAATGTAGCGAAAACTCAATGCGGAAACCCGACAATTGCCTGATTGTGGGGGAAAGTTAGTGTTTAAACAAGTTTTGGTGACAGTGATATGTTCCCCAAACCATTTCCCAGGTCCCAGAGCCATATACAGTAAGTTACTATTGCTATTTTAAATGTCTCTTATTAGAACTTTCCAAAATATTTGACACCCATTAACTTTAATGTTTTATTAGGCTCCAACCCAAATTCTACCCAAATTTTAAGTGTCCGTACGAACTCGGACTTTTTAGAACTTACTGAGCGTCGAACTTTTGGGTTCTCACGGACATACTTCATTAATCTATAACCCTTGAATGTAGCATTTTGGTGCTAATCATCGAATGTAGCGTTTTGGTGCTAATCATCGAATGTAGCGTTTTGCCGATAACCTGCAAATGTAGCAGTTCAGCCATAACCCTCGAATGTGGCCATATCCCTCGAATGTATAGTTCAGTAACCCTCAAATTGGCGATAACCCCCAAATGTAGCGTTCGGTAACCCTTATATGTAGCGTTCATTAACCCACAAATGTAGTGTTCGGTAACCCTGGAATGTAGCGTTCATTAACCCACAAATGTAGCGTTCGATAACCCTTATATGTAGCGTTCATTAACCCACAAATGTAGTGTTCGGTAACCCTGGAATGTAGCGTTCATTAACCCACAAATGTAGCGTTCGGTAACCCTGGAATGTAGCGTTCATTAACCCACAAATGTAGCATTCAGTAACCCTCATATTGATGATAACACCTGAATGTACTGCAAATTCAATGCTGAAACCCGACAATTGCCTGATCGTGGGGGAAGGTAGTTTTTAAACAAGTTTTGGTGATATGTACATGTTCCCCAGAGCCATTTACAGTAAGTGACCATTTTAACTGTATCACATTAGAACTTTTCTAACTATTTTGATTGCCATTCCATTTACTTTAATGGGTTTGTTGTTGAACTATAGAACTTGAGAACTTTTTTTGAAGTTCTATAGTTCGGAAACTAACCAAACTTTAGGAAGTTTAGCCATCTCAATTGTGCACTTGCCTTGCTATATGTATTTGGGTTTACATATTAGTTTCATGGGTTATGGTCAACAATTTACCTTTGAGGATTTTTATTGAAGTTGATTTCATAAGTTACTTTCAAGGATGGATATTTGCTCTTGTATTAATTTGTATGCAGAATACCAGGATATATTTTCTGTTTTTAAATACCACAAATGACTTGTATAGCTCATTTGTCTGTGTAAGATGATTATTACATAAATTACTTTAGGTAAGTGTGCAAGTTGGGTGTTTTTCCTGCGATTTTCCCATTGTCACAGCTCACACTGCTAGCTGGAAACATTACCCTTTATAAGTGCTGTATAAGAAATAAAATGCATCCATACATACAAGGGCTAGAATTTTATTTCTACTGTCAGGCCACCCTTACAAATACAAAATATTATTTTGCTCATTTAAATACGGTGAATTTAATTGTCAACTAGTTTCCACTCACATAAAGTGATCCACAAAGAGAATGTCTATGGTTTTAACGCTATTGTAACCTTACAATGAATCGGATTTTATCCAGCTGCTCCAAAGATAATAGTTGTGTAACGTGGTTATTGTGTGATTCATCGTACGTTTCCTTTCATGATCAGTGTAATTAGCCACAATCCTTTCACTGAAATATGATATAAAAATCAATTGTTGTCAAGAGAATAATAATAATAATTATTATTATTATTATTGTGGATTTATATAGTGCCAAAATCTTCCGTAGCACTTTACAATTAAATGTATACATTCACATCAGGCCCTACCCCGAAGAGCTTACAATCTAAGCACATTTATTTGACACATACAACCTATCAGTATGTCTTTATGATTGTGGGGGAAACCGGAGTGCCCGGAGGAAACCCACGCAAGCACGGGGAGAACTTACAAACTTCTTGCAGATGTGTCCAAGGGAGGAATCGAACTCAGGACCTCAGCGCTGCAAGGGATCAGTGCTAACCACCGAGCCACCGTGCTGCCCATATGTAGTATTACCTACCATTTAAATTTAAATAACCTACAAGTTTACAAAACTCATCCTTTAATGAGAATTGTTTAGCTTGCAGATTTTTTTTCCCCCCGTAAAACAATTTTGCTTCAATAATTCTCATTTTGACAATGCGCTCATTTCCTCTATAAAACGAGAGTTCGCTGTACGAATATAAAATCTACCTTTCTTTCTCCCAAAGGACCTAACCACAATTATTTATGGATGAATTTAATATGTGCAGACAAGTATATTACAATATTATTTGATATGTTTCTTTCATCTCAATATTAGCCACATCGGAGCAGATATTGCTTTCTGGTGGAAACGTCTGCTCTGTATTTCCAGGCTCATGTAAATGCTAATAAGGTCAGATTTGGAATATGAAATCAGAAAACACGGAGATAACAAATAACAAAAAGCAATAATGAAGTTACATTTAAATGCAGGGTTGGCGTGGTAGATTCAGCCATCTTGTGTTCATGGGCTTCCTCACAAGTTCACGTTTTTAAGCACTGACCATGGTTGGATGATGCTCTGAGGAAAGGGTTTTCCTGATATAGCAAAAAGGCATTTAAAAATCTACATTTAAGGAAGTGCTGGGACTTCTAAAAAAATATGTATGATTTGGTAGTTAATGCCGAGGATCTGTTTGATATGGTTGGACCCAGCATTCCGAGGTGGAATTTCTATATCACAAAAATATAGGAATAATTATATAAGTTCCATTCCTTTCCATTGTTTCTTAATGTAGTTGTCAATTCATCTAACTAACTAGATAACTTACTAAACAAAATAGAATATAATTCAATTCTAACATCCAATATTCACTGCAACCAATCACCAAAAATCATCTATCTAAACATAATAGAATATAAGCGCACATCCAATTCTAACATCCAATATTCACTGGGTAGGGGCTGCAACCAATCACCAAAAATCATATATCTAAACATAATAGAATATAAGCGCACATCCAATTCTAACATTCAATATTCACTGGGTAGGGACTGCAACCAATCACCAAAAATCATATATCTAAACATAATAGAATATAAGCGCACATCCAATTCAACATCAATATTCACTGGGTAGGGACTGCAACCAATCACCAAAAATCATATATCTAAACATAATAGAATATAAGCGCACATCCAATTCTAACATTCAATATTCACTGGATAGGGACTGCAACCAATCACCAAAAATCATCTATCTAAACATAATAGAATATAAGCGCACATCCAATTCTAACATTCAATATTCACTGGATAGGGACTGCAACCAATCACAAAAATCATCTATCTAAACATAATAGAATATAAGCGCACATCCATTCTAACATTCAATATTCACTGGATAGGGACTGCAACCAATCACAAAAAATCATACTATAAACATAATAGAATATAAGCGCACATCCAATTCTAACATCAATATTCACTGGATAGGGACTGCAACCAATCACCAAAATCAATATCTAAACATAATGAATAAGCGCACATCCATTCTAACATTCATATTCATGGATAGGGACTGCAACCAATCACCAAAAATCATATATCTAAAATAATAGAATATAAGCGCACATCCAATTCAACATTCAATATTCACTGGATAGGGACTGCAACCAATCACCAAAAATCATCTATCTAAACATAATAGAATATAAGCGCACATCCAATCTAACATTCAATATTCACTGGGTAGGGACTGCAACCAATCACCAAAAATCATCTATCTAAACATAAAGAATATAAGCGCACATCCAATTCTAACATCAATATCACATGGGTAGGGGCTGCAACCAATCACCAAAAATCATCTATCTAAACATAATAGAATATAAGCGCACATCCAATTCTAACATTCAATATTCACTGGTAGGGACTGCAACCAATCACAAAAATCATCTATCAAACATAATAGAATATAAGCGCACATCCAATTCTAACATTCAATATTCATGGGTAGGGACTGCAACCAATCACCAAAAATCATATCTATAACATAATAGAATATAAGCGCACATCCAATTCTAACATTCAATATTCACTGGGTAGGGACTGCAACCAATCACCAAAATCATCTATCTAAACATAATAGAATATAAGCGCACATCCAATTCTAACATTCAATATTCACTGGGTAGGACTGCAACCAATCACCAAAAATCATCTATCTAAACATAATAGAATATAAGCGCACATCCAATTCTAACATTCAATATTCACTGGATAGGGACTGCAACCAATCACCAAAAATCATCTATCTAAACATAATAGAATATAAGCGCACATCCAATTCTAACATTCAATATTCACTGGGTAGGGACTGGCAACCAATCACAAAAATCATCTACTAAACATAATAGAATATAAGCGCACATCCAATTCTAACATTCAATATTCACTGATAGGGACTGCAACCAATCACCAAAAATCATCTATCTAACATAATAGAATATAAGCGCACATCCAATTCTAACTTCTATTCACTGATAGGGACTGCAACCAATCACCAAAAATCATATATCTAAACATAATAGAATATAAGCGCACATCCAATTCTAACATTCAATATTCAATGGATAGGGACTGCAACCAATCACCAAAAATCATATATCTAAACATAATAGAATATAAGCGCACATCCAATTCTAACATCAATATTCACTGGATAGGGACTGCAACCAATCACCAAAATCATCTATCTAACATAATAGAATATAAGCCACATCCAATTCTAACATTCAATATTCACTGGGTAGGGACTGCAACCAATCACCAAAAATCATCTATCTAACCATAATGAATATAAGCGCACATCCAATTCTAACATCCAATATCCACTGGATAGGGGCTGCAACCAATCACCAAAAATCATCTATCTAAACATAATAGAATATAAGCGCACATCCCATTCTAACATTCAATATTCACTGGATAGGACTCGCAACCAATCACCAAAAATCATCTATCTAAACATAATAGAAATAAGCGCACATCCAATTCTAACATTCAATATTCACTGGGTAGGGACTGCAACCAATCACCAAAAATCTCTATCTAAACATAATAAATATAAGCGCACATCCAATTCTAACATTCAATATTCACTGGTAGGGACTGCAACCAATCACCAAAATCATCTATCTAAACATAATAGAATATAAGCGCACATCCAATTCTAACATTCAATATTCACTGGGTAGGGACTGCAACCAATCACCAAAAATCATCTATCTAAACATAATAGAATATAAGCGCACATCCAATTCTACATTCAATATTCACTGGGTAGGGACTGCAACCATCACCAAAAATCACTATCTAAACATAATAGAATATAAGCGACACTCCAATTCTAACATTCAATATTCACTGGGTAGGACTGCAACCAATCACCAAAAATCATCTATCTAAACATAATAGAATATAAGCGCACATCCAATTCTAACATTCAATATTCACTGGGTAGGGACTGCAACCAATCACCAAAAATCATCTATCTAAACATAATTGAATGTTAGTATTTTATACACAGGCAGTCCCAGGGTTACAAACATCCGACACACATACTTACAAATCAAGGGGCTTAAGGGAAAATACGGTACAGCATGGGGATCTGCAGGAGCATTCAGCCAGGTAGTCCAATAGTGGTTGGCTACCCACCGTTGCTTAATGGGCTCCCCTGTACCCACCAGCGTGCCTGTCAGCTGCGAAGGAGCCGTGAGTGGAGCTCCAGTAGGTACCTTATATACCGAGTATAAACTGAGGTTTTCAGGATGATTTTATACTCGAGTCAATCTCTCCCTTGCTGCTTGTACTGATGTGCCGGCTGAGGTCACTGCCCAGCGCCGAGTAGTCAGACGGCACATCAGTAGAGGGAACGAGTGAGTGGCGTTGACTGCATTTTTACACAGTTGGTTAACCATCTTGCAGAGAAGGATGCCCACAGAAGATACCCACTTACCAGTAAGTCGACTGAACTGGGGGGAAGGGTGCAGATGTTTGGAGCTTAAGTTGCCTTTTAAATAGACAGAAGAATTCTCATACAGTAATAGCCAAATCCAGTATGGCTATTACTGCATGGGACTACTGTATGGGAAATCTTTTGACCATTTAATGCTGGGCCAAATGTCCGTCGATCGCGGTAAATTCGTCCGTGGCCGAATTTGCGAACGATCGATCGTGCGGTCCCATAGGGAACCGCATAATCGATTGTAATTTACTAACACGAACGATCAAGGTCGGATGCGGCCGTCCGCCCTGCACCAGGAGATATTTTTGGCTGACTGCCCCAAAGTGCCGTGAATTGGTCGGTCAGCCGAAAATATCTGCTGGTGTGTACCCAGCCTAAAGGGTAACTAAAGCCTCAAAACAATATAGAATCAGAAGGAGAATGGTACCGTAGCTATTGCTGCCTTCTGATTCTGTATTGTTCGGAGGCTTTAGTTGTCCTTTAAGTGGACAGCAGAATTCCCATACAGTAATAGACATTGGCTATAACTGTATGGGACTACTGTATGGGAATTCTGCTGTCCACTTAAAGGGAAACTAAAGCCTCAAAACGATACAGAATCAGAAGGCTGTAGTGGTCATAATTTCTACCCTTGGTTTATACTCAAGTCAATCAATTACTCCTTTTTTCAGGTAAATGTAGGTACCTCGCTTTATACTCGGTCGGTTTATACTCGAGTATATACGGTAAGTGTTCACTGTTCTATCATCCACAGGGAGGTGGGAATAAGCATTCTCACCTCCCTGTGAATAATAGATACAGATTACATGTACTTCATGAAATCAGTTTAGTGTCCATTTAATAGTTTAGGCAAACCTTGCACCTCTCCTCCCTGCCCCATAATGTATACAAGTGACATTGTGCAATGTACACACCAACAGGGAGATTCAATAAAAGTTCTGTTCGTTAAAAATGGTGCTAATTTTGCCCCAATCAATCAGATGTTATTTAACATTTCAAAGCTAACATCTGATTGGTTGGTGCAAAACTAGCACCATTTTTAACAATAAGAACTTTTATTGAATCTCCCTGTAAGTATCCGCAGAAAATTATAGATTAGAACAGAGAAATAGTGTCTTTGTAGCTGTGAGAGCCATAATGGATGAAATATTAGTTGGTAGATTCAGGCTAAGCCTCTATTTTGTTTCAACGTTTTGTTCCATCTATAACACAAACACTTTACCAAGCAATAAGTTAATCTACTACACCTAATTAAACATTATATATTCCAGCTATGCCTCGGCGCTTGGAATTATTTCAAAGGACCATTTCATTTATTGAATCTGACAGTTCAAGTTTCTAATCACAATGATAAATGAATTCCCTCGAACACAATGATACTTCATCTCACTTGTATTTTTTCCCCCTTATTTAATGCTCTCAAAATACAGTAGGTAGGATGATTCATAAATAAACACTACAAACAGCAGATTCTTCCAGAAAAGAGATTTTTCTCTTCAAGGCTTCAGGGTGACATCGGTGGTTATCTGTATTATTCTCTAATAAGAAACCTACATTACAATAATTACACTAATATAGCTGCTGTACTGGTATTTTTTGTAGTATGGTTAAACATGTAAATATGGTAAATTAATTTAAGCAAAGGCGAAACTACAGAGGATGAAGACACCATGCAAAACTTTCTAAACCCCCCTCCCCCATCACATCACAAGCCCCCATGACTGTGATATATTATATCTTATATATGATATAATATTATATATTAGTCTTATAAATAAATAAACAAACTGTTATTTGTTACATAACATTTTTTGATTTGAGTTTCTGGGGGCACCTTTACATTGTGTATTTAGTTACACTTCCCCAAACCATCTCCCACCCTGTGTAAAACTTACAGAAAGCTGCAATCACAGGTTCCATCCCACTCTGCCCCCTTCCTCAGTCCAGGACCTATCCAACAGGAAGATACGCTTCTTGCAGTGTGTGAATACCCATAAGACAGGCCATGGACTCAAGCAGGGTGTGGAGAAGGTCCGGTTGATGGAACAGTAGTTTTGACCAAAAAGACTGAGGAATGAGTTCACAACTCTGGAATATCTCTAGTCTGTACCATATGCTCACAAGCAGCATAGCCAGGACCTGCTTGATTTGCTGGTTTGTGCACATCTGCATGGAATCAGTACATAAAAGAAGGAAACGTGATTAAATGGGTCAGTGGGTGGCACTCAAGCTCCATTACTATGTCCCTCAGAAGGCTGCAAATAAGTGCTTCTCTTTTTTCTTTTCCAGCGTGTGGCACGCTTGGCATAGCACATTTCTTTTGTGGCACACTTGTGTTCTAAACACTGAACTCAATATTTCCTAGTTCATTCACCTCAAGGTGCTGGGCAAAACAACAACCACAAAAATATGAGGTTATTTTTAAACAGTTAACTATAAACTTTACCGTCTACATTTTAATATCATTTGAAAATAATGTTGGGTATTTTAATGATATATTATGCAGCAATAATTTTAATAGTAAGAAGAAAAAAACATGTAAAATTTGACAGAAACACTGCTCTAGGTGCTTCAGCGCTAAATCTTTAAAGGGCATGTCCACTCTGAAAATAAACCTTTAGCATAAGGTAGGCACCCCCAACCGCCAGTATATTTCTTCATTCCCGTGGGCATCTCCTCCTGGCTCCCTGTTTGGAGGAAGTTGCAAACAAGGGCCAGACCGGCAGCTGTGTCTGTGGTTGGCTGAGAGGCAGCCAATCACAGACGCATCTGCTTTCAATGGAGACGCCGCAGGAGAAAAGGGGCTGTATTGATCTAAACATTTTTTTTAAAAATTGGCGGTTGGGGGTGGGCAGGGGGTACCTACCTTATCCTAAAAGGATTTCACACTAGGTGCCACGGCTGCAGAGGATGGATCCGAATGGTGGGAGGGGAGGGCTCCCCCGCACATGTCACAGTCCTTGTTGAGGTTAAGGAAGCAGCAGGGACCAGATGACTCACTGACTCTTCTAGTCTTCAGTTTCCTGGACTTTGACTAGACATTGCAGGAGAACCATAAGGAGCAGAGATGTAAGGTAGGGATTTTTTTTAAACTACACAGTGGGGCCAGTATGGGGTTAAATTTTAGTTTTGGGCGTGGACATGCTTAAAGTCATTTCTCCATTATCCCTCTGTCCCTTTCCTAAAAGAGATATGTCTTTAGTCAACCTTGAATACTATACCATACTATGGAATTTAGTGTGTCTACAGAGCTTTAGACAGGAATCATTGGTAGGGTAAAAATATCAAGCTAGATGGAGATTTGTCTTTATTCAACTACCACTACTATGCTACTATGCAGTATTCTTAATGACATCTCTGTTTTTTCCCCACTGTGGGTGGGTATGTCATTTTATTATGGTTTTAAGTGCATCATAAACTGAAGCATCAGATACCGCAAGGGGTTTGTAATTGGCCATGCAAAATTACAATATAGTAATTAAAATATAATAGCTCTGTTTCTACACTGCTAATTTAAATGAGTTCATTTTCCCTGGTGATTCTCTTTATTTGTTCATAAAAGATTTTCCCAAGAAAAAGCTTGAAAGCCTCTGTAAAAAAATAAAGTTTCACCACCCCCATGTATCCCTCCCATGCATTATACATTATCCAATTTCAAATCTGAGTTACGAATAATTAATTACTATACAGATCAAAAACATTTTTATGGACCTTTATGCGGTTTTTCTAATTTGGATTATTTGTATCCACACAAATTAACATAAATGTTTATTTCAATTCTGTCTTATGAGGTTATCATTTTTTATGACATCATTTGTTATTACATCTTTATATCGGTATGTCTGAGTCACTGTGGGGGTAACCAGAGTTTCCAGATGAAATGTACACATACACAAACCCACTACACTACAAGACTGTGCTAACTACAAGTGAACTTCCCATTCCCATACGTGAGAGAACAAACCAATACATTTAATATAGAATGCCAAACTGATGTTTTAAATGACCTAAAACTCTTTTAATGTAACATTTATATGTTTTGCAGATTGAGATGTTTGTCATTTTATGTGAATTTAATTTAAAATTTTGCATTGTACTGTTAACCAGGAAATCATGCTGCACGGAAAAGACCAAAGGCCCTAACTTAAGGGTTGATGTAATAGAAGGTGCGGAAGTTTGCCATTTGTATTAATCTGCAGCATTCAGAAAATAAGCAGATATAGATATGATGTATCCAATATTATAGAAAATGAGGGCTGTCCAGTCCTTTAGTATTCAAATCGGGGGGATCCCATTTATTAGTGCAGACAGAAAAACCAACACAACGTTTTGACACTCAGACCGAATCCCACTCCTTATGTACCCAAAATACACAGTGACACCTAGTGGTCTTAATACATTCATAGATTAACACATATACAAATAGTTCCCACCAGTGGTAGCGTCCCAGTGATGCAAGTCCTTTATCCTGACCCTGTAAACCCAGAGCTCTCACTTCTTCTATAAGTGTAGAGGTAGACTTCTTTCTTACTTCCATTCTCAGCTTACTCCCCCACATCTCCTGAAAGGATAAAACTTCTTATAGCCACAATATCTACATTCAAGGTGTATATACCCACAAAGTGCGTAAATAGTGCCATAAAAATTATAACCCATTACCTCATAAAAACATCTCCTAATATATATATTAAAAACCTGCTAAATATAAATGATAACTTCCATAGTGTAGACGATTGCTTTACTTTACTTCACAAAAAACCGGAGTAGCTCAATTTCTCATTTAATCCTTTTGGGGCGACTGCTACAAGTTTCCACATCCAATATGTCTCCCTCTGGAGTAACCTTTTTTCTACTTCTCCACCTTCCTGTACCTGTTTCAGTACCTGCCACCTTAGTTTCCTCACATTATGTCTAATCTCTAAGAATTGTCTAGCCACACTTGACCTCTCATCTTAGATTCACTGGACTGTAACACTTGACAAAGGCCTGCGTGCCGAAACGTTGTGTTGGTTTTTCTGTCTGCACTTATAAATGGGATCACCCTGATTGAAATACTAAAGGACTGGACAGCCCTCATTTTCTATAATATTGGATGTGAATACTGGCAGTAAGGTGGCCAGGGAGGAGTTGGACGACTATATTGGGCATATTTTTTCTGCCATATAAAGCACTAAAGTTACACATTGATACATAAGTATAAAGAACTCGTGTTTGCTTACCGTCACTGCAGGAGAGATGAGGTGTGGTTGTGCATGCTCCGGACCTGTCATTTACTCTATCCTCCCCGACACAACGTATCAAAACATTACTCATGAACACTCACTGGGAAAATCATGTGGTCTGGGTGCAGCCCAGACCCATTGCCAGAGTCCAATTGAATTAATCGTAAAAAATAGAAGAAAGTTTCCGTCCCCGGAAACAAGTACAATATCGGACACTCGTTGGTTTGGTTAAAAAGTAAATTTTATTCTCACATCAAAGATAAAACACGCCTGACGCATTTCATACTCTGCTTAGTACTTAATCATAGGCATACTACAGCCATTAACACTTGCATGTATTATACCAATGTGCAGCAATTAAATATTTTCTTACTACAGTAATCCACAGTAACCCGCTTTCTTAAATTATAATTGTAAAACATTTTTTTTAAATTTCGTCATATTTTACTTTTCAATCTCAATTTCCACGATAAGTTCGCACTTTTGGAATCTTCAAAAATGGTGGAAAAGAAAACTGACCAATTAGCCACAAACCAAAAATATGCAAACATACAAACACCTTATACTATTAGCCCTACAGAATGGACATGCAAACACCTTATACTCTTAACCCTACAGAATGGACATACAAACACCTTATACTATTAACCCTACAGAATGGACATACAAACACCTTATACTCTTAACCCTACAGAATGGACATACAAACACCTTATACTCTTAACACTACAGAATGGACATACAAACACCTTATACTATTAACCCTACAGAATGGACATACAACAAAAATTATACTCCTTTAACAGAAACACTCGAATGACATACAACAAACCCCTTATTACTATAACCCCTACAGAATGGACATACAAACACCTTATACTATTAACCCTACAGAATGGACATACAAACACCTTATACTATTAACACTACAGAATGGACATACAAACACCTTATACTCTTAACACTACCGAATGGACATACAAACACCTTATACTCTTAACATTACAGAATGGACATACAAACACCTTATACTCTTAACACTACAGAATGGACATACAAACACCTTATACTATTAACCCTACAGAATGGACATACAAACACCTTATACTATTAAACTAAGAATGGACATACCAAAAACCTTATACATACCCTACAGAATGGACATACAAACACCTTATACTCTTAACCCTACAGAATGGACATACATGCCTAAAATCCATGTGAATGCGTGAGGGTACATTATCCAGGGATATCGATTGGCGCATGCATTCTAAAAATAGGTGAAGTACTGTAGAAAGTGAAGAACGTGGTTTGGTAATATTACCCACTGCAATATACAGGGAGACCTTTGTCCCAATGCCTCAAGTCTACCGCTTGTACCGATTAGGACCCCCCTCCAACATCCCCCTCCAACATTTAAGAAAGCATAGGAGTAAATTTCTCACCACATGTAGTCTCTGACCCATGTGTGTGTGCCCGAGGCCTATTGCACGGCAGTGTTGATTAGCAGTCTCACTGCTTAAAATTTACTGCACACGCAGACACTCACATTAATAGAGCTTTGTGCAGCTTTATACTTAAACTTTCTCTTTCTAATTTGTATTGTTGCTGTTTATTTGAAAGTGGATACTGTAATTGATGTTAGTATAAGACTGAATATTCTATCCATATATGTAACTTTTATTAATCATCGGTGAGCCTATGGTTAAATGCAGATGCGCACGAAACGTGCTATGACATATCTGAATGCAATCAATAGACAGTTGATCAGCACTGATTAGGTCTGCTCACAGGAGAATTAAATCAAGAGACAGCCAATCAGCGCTGATTAGGTCTGCTCACATGTGAATTCAATCAAAAGGCAGGTAATCAGCCCTAATTAGGTCTGCTCACAGGTGAATTCAAGCAAGAGTCAGCTAATCAGCCCTGATTAGTTCTGCTCACAGGTATATCCAATCAAGAGGCAGCCAATCAACACTGATTATGTCTGCTCACATGTGAACTCAATCAAAAGGCAGGTAATCAGCAGGTGATGCTTACATGCTATTTAAGCTTAAAGATTGTGATCTTTAATAATCTGTTTATGTTGGTCCGCTTGCAAACAAGTTATTGTAATTAAAGGTTGATATCTGAATTACTGTGTGCATATGTATGAATATCTGTATGTGTGACTTTTTATATTAAGATGTAGTTTTTATTATATTAAAGTGATAGTTGGTTGTATCTTAGTCAATTATCCAAAAGTATTTCAGTTCATACATCCTGATTTATTTATTGCTCATAGTAGGGATCTTGCTGGATAAATATATAGAGAGAGGAGAAAGATAAAATGATTGAAAGACAGAGATAGATAGAGATATAATGATGATGATAATAGACAGACAGACAGACAGACAGACAGACAGACAGATAGATAGATAGATAGATAGATAGATAGATAGATAGATAGATAGATAGATAGATAGATAGATAGATGATAGATAGATAATAGACAGATAGATAGATAAATAGATAGATAGATAATAGATAGATAGATTGATAGATAGATAATAGACAGATAGACAGATAGATAGATAAATAGATAGATAAATAGATGATAGATAGATAATAGATAGATAGATAGATAGATATAATGATAGATAGATGATATATAGATTATTGATAGAGAGAAAGAGCAAGAGAGAAAGATATGCGATAGATAGATAGATAGATAGATAGATAGATAGATAGATAGATAGATAGATAGATAGATACAATTATAGATATATGATAGATAGATAGATAGATCGATAGATAGATAGATAAAAGATATATAAATAGATAGAAAAATTATAGATATATGATAGATAGATCGATAGATAGATAGATAGATAGATAGATAGAAAGAAAGATTGGCAATAGATAGTTGGATGATAGATAGATAGATAGATAGATAGATAGATAGATAGATAGATGATATATAGATAGATAGAAAAAATATAGATATATGATAGATAGATTGATAGATAAATAGATATAGATAGATAGTTAGAAAAAAATATAGATATATGATAGATAGATAGATAGATAGATAGATAGATAGATAATAGCTGATAGATAATAGATGATAGATAATAGATAGATAGATAGATAGATAGATGATAGATAGATAGATAGATAGATAGATAGATAGATAGATAATAGATGATAGCTAATAGATAGATAGATAGATGATATATAGATAGATAGATAGATAGATAGATAGATAGATAGATAGATAGATAGATAGATAGAAGGTGTGAGCTAAAATAATAAGGTAAAGGTTTGTACACACGCAAATCCCCTTTGGTTATATTTCGCTCTACCTTGTAGGTGAAATTTAACGGGACTTTTTGTGGGGACTTTAAAGGAGTGCAACCAGAGCTACTCACCTTTACACGATCCCACGATGCAATCCGGCATAATCTCGTTTATCTTTTAGGTTAGTAACGTGATGTTTTCATTTGGAAACTCCCCGATGAAGTGGTTTATTTAAAAAAACAAACAAACATGTAGGTTGGATTTCCAGCTACACCACTGACAGCAGCCATAATCTCCGCTTTGTACACTGAATTCAAGTGCTTGGAAATCATCTGTGTTGCTAGAGAACTGAATCACATGTGACATTTAATAGTGACGGAGCCACAGTGATTGCTCTATTCCGCTGTCCCGGTGAAAGATAACATTTCTATTGCCATATTTATTCACTCTGTCTGGTAGCATCCTGACAAACACTTATACCAGGCAGGTGAACTGTTTTGGAATTTCGGATTACCACTAGTCTTGGCAATTTCCCCAATTTTTACAAGACATTTACTAATAAAATAAACTTATTAGAAGAGGTTTAATGAAGGAGAAAGGCTGTTTATAACTGATTTAGGGAAGAGAAGCCATTAACACGGCACTGTAATTCCTCATTACGATTTTATAGTTGGTTCTAAATGCTCCTAAAGGATAACAATTCCACTAGGTTTAGTTTACACTTAATGCCATTCTATATACATGACTGTGCACTTGGACAAAAATGGGAGTGAGCCCATAGACCTTGGATGAGAAGTGACCCCACACATGGATTGTCCCAGGATGTTTCCCTGTTGGTCTCATGACATTGTTCCCTTTTTTTCAGCCAATAATCTATTTTCCAGATGTCTCAAACAGTTAGAAAGCTGATCAGAGAAAAGAGCTTTGCACCAATCTTCTGTTTTTCAATCCTTTTACATCCTGCAGAACTTTCGTTTCTCCTTTTCTTACAAAGAAGTTGTAATGCTCCAGAATCCCTAAGTATCCCTTTAAGCACAGAATCCCCAATCCTCGCATCTCTCTTCACCTATTGCCAAGTCACTGTTTGTCAGGAGGCTTGACATGCCAAACCAGGCATGGTTGCCCCCAGGACATAGAGAGCAAGGTATCTGTGCTGAGGCCAGTGATACCTGAGAAGACCGAGGCGCAACTGGGAGACTTAGCACTAACCAACTGGTAAGAAAAGGAATCATTTAGCAGAGGGAGCTACCAAGGATAGAGAATAATCTTAATCAAAGGGTGGGCAGAAATCAGGGCAGGCAGCAAACTATCGTAACCAGATTAATAGTCAAGAATCAGAACATGAAATCACACTGCCAGCGAGGGAGAACCACGAGCTGTAACGGGCAATTGAGTAGGAGGAAACAGATAGAAAAATTTGAATTCAAGACCAATAGAAAATGGGTGAAAAACACACAAGGAACGGTGAAAATGGAAAAAGACAAAAAAAAACAGTTAGCCAGAAATGCCGCATGCCGAAAACAGAGCAGCGTGGAAGCAGAGGAGAGGTAAGGAATGATAAATACAGACCGAAGGATCTTCTTTATTGACTACTTCCAATGTTGAGCAAGTTCTGCAGTGGTGGCAACGCAACTGAGAAGACAGGTCCTTGGATGTCCTGAATCCTTCTTTACTGCATTGTAACCTCTGACGTTGTAGTTCTTCTGTTACACCAATCAGTCTGCCATTAAAATTCGGAATTATTTCAGCTGGACTTGTACACATCGGCCTCTATTGATGTTTTGCCATAATGAATTTAGCCGATCATTTTTTACTAGGTCCAAAATACAATGAAAACATTGAATGCTAAGAGCAGCCTTTGGGGTGATTTAATATGCACCTAAAAACTCTTCACTATAATCTAAAAACAAAGTGAAATGCCACCACAGAAATTGAAGCAACACATTTTCGCAAAACAAACCGCTTGTGCCACAGCCGAAATGTTTTACTATGACTGGACATACCATATTGTGTACAGTCTGTAAGATTAGAGACTAGCAGGTAGTTGCTTCTGTGTTGGCTTGGCACTCATTCTGGAGGAACACATTGCATCTATATCCAGCAATCTGATAATGCACATACAATACAAAATTCAATTTTGTGTGCTACACAACGAATTACTTATATTCCAGCTGATTTTTTATTGTACCTCACCTTAACCTTTGCGCACAGGCTAAGTTGTATAATTTTGTGTGCACACACATTATGGGGAAAACTGTGTGCACTTAGGTCATTTAGGCTACGTGTTATTTTTAGGTTAAGATCTCTGGAACACAAAAGACAACCAGGGTTATTCAATAAAAGTTTAAAATGGTGCTAACCAACTAGATCTTATTTAACATTTGAAAGCTAACATCTGATTGGTTGGGGCAAAATTAGCACCATTTTTAACGATAAGAACTTTTATTGAATAACCCTGAATGTACTATTCAGGGTGAACATGTATGTAGGTGTACTATTTGTTGAGGAAGGCCTCCTTTGTCCAACCATCTCCTTGTTTGTGACATCATTTAACATTTCAGTCTGTTGGGAAGTCTGAGGCATAACTATGAAAGGCCTTCATAGATATCAATGGCCCCAAAAAGAAGAGGGTCATTGGCCTTTCTTTGTCAAGGAGATCTGTGGTAGTAAAAATGTAAAAAGAAAATGTGAGTGGGGTGGTTGTTTGTAAAGGGATGCACAGCAGATGTGATTACATATCAATGTACTGTAAAGGGATGCACAGCAGATGTGATTACACTGTACTGTATACTTGTTTCTAGCCATGTTCACCCCCTAAAGGATGCCAAATGCTAGGATGATAACTTACATCTGAAGACATTGGGTCATGTTTATAAAGGTTTGTTAACTTTTTGCCAAAAGTGCTCGATCGTATTTATAAAACGACGATAAAACGTTAATATAAGCCTTTCCACATGGCGAGGTCTGAGGAGATGGAATGTGCTCATGTGTTTCTATACCAAAGCATAGCCAATAATGTAAATGTTTTTACAAATGCTAATTAACATATTTGTATTGTCATTCATAATAGCACATTCCGCCATTACGAATATCTGAAATCTGTTATATGCCAGATAACTATAATAAGACGATCTGACTATAATTTTTTCTGAAATTTGATGGCTTGAAATCGCCTCAATACGGCAATTTGGCATACCATACAGTGCTCATTGACACCAGATCTACCTAGACATGCCTGAGCTAGAGTGGCAGTGGTTTTTGATCACAACATTATTGAAGAAGGACTATGACCATGCGCAGGAGGAGATCATGCAGAAGGTGAGGATGAAGAGCCTCCAAAAGTATGACCTGGAGCTCACCCCCTTTGATTTCCAGCGACGCTGATCCGATTTGAAAAGAAAAAGGACCCATTATGTGCAGGCCACAAGGGAGGGTCTGGAAGGCAACTCTCCAAGTTCTGTTTAATTCTACCTCAGCTATGCTGCATGTGTTTTTGTCAGGTGTCCCTACCACTTTCACTGATGTGACAAGTGAAAACCCTGAGCCAATTTTTTTGTGTCCTAAACGTGGTTCACACATTTTCTATTTTATATAGATCTAAAACCTGCAGAGGAGACCAGTGGTGTCACAGCCTTCCCTACCACACTCCCAACCACCAGCTCAACCTCTACTTCCATCAGAGTCGTCATCACAGGAGATTGGTGAACTATTTGAAGGCATATTTCCTCTGTACATTTGTATCCATGTTTAAAGGGCATGTCCACCCACAAAACTAGAATTTAACCCACTACGGGACCCACTGTGTAGTGTTTAAAAAAAACCTTACCTTACATCTCTGCTCCTTATGGTTCTCCTGCAGTGTATGTACAAAGTTAAGTACATGTTCCAAAAAGTTAAGAGTAGGAGCTGTCTGTGTGTCATTCAGTCCCTGCTGCTTCTTTAAAGTGTATCTCCACTGGGAAAAAAAATTGCCATTTAGTTTTATTGAAGAACGGGAGGTAAAGGAGCTGTCTCTTACCTCCCATTCTTCAATAAAACCTGGAACTGAGAGCACTGAAATAATGACGAATCGAACTCTGAGAAATGGATTGCTTCACAAATTGGAATATATCGCCATTATGCTATTGCCGAAGCCAGTACTGTAATCAGTACTGATATCTCATATTAATGTGTGACTTTACAATTTTAATTCTTTCACTAGCAAAGACTTATTTAAATAAAATTTGTGAATGGGTTTCCTTGATCCATTCACAAATACTATAGTTAGCTGTCAGTGCATGACACCTTACTATAGCAGGTACTGGACGGTTTGGAGATTGCAATTCAGTAGCTTGCACTGGAACACCAGAGAAGATGAAAGCTCTTTTACTTGTGAATAGATCTCTTTGATCCAATTACAAATAATATAGTAAGTCAGTGTTCAGTTTAACACCATCTTACTATAGTAGGAAGTAGGAAGCAATCAGTGCTGATATCAAGTTTAATTCCTCCAGTAGAGGACCAGGGCTGCTTTGGGGAAGACCAAGGGAGGTTGGTCTTTGGACATCTGCAGAGAAAGCACTTTCCTATACGATACGGAATTTTAGAGTCCATTTTTAGTGATCCCCACATTGGTTTTAGAAGCAAACCGATGGAGGATCGAAAGGCAATTGGCTGCCTTGATAGTTGGCTGATGGCAGTTCAGCTTTCAAATACATGATATTTTTATTAGTGTCAGTAGTGTCATACCAGGGGCATGTTGTGGGAATTACAGGGGGGCACAAAACAACCTTTCTGATAGCAGAATTGTTCAGGAACCTTTGGTTCAACTCTGCAGGAGAAATGAATTAGCACTATATGGATAAATGATGTTTTAGTTCCCCAAGGGAACATATGTGTATTGGGCCTAGTCCTCTTCACAATTGCAGTACTGGAAGTAAACCAGGTGTAGTAAGTTATTACTTACTACAGCTGATACGTTAAGTTAAAGAATATACATATGTATACGTTATTTTTTGGATACAACATAAAAACAAAAATACAAAATATAATAACTTAACATTTTTTGGGAACACAGGACATCTTCCGCTCCATACGGTGCCTGCGTGGGCTCAGGCTGGTTACCCTTTGCTGTATAACCTGCAGACTCTGCAAAACAGTGGCCTGGTTACAAATTGTCTAAAACCAAAGCATTGTGGTTTGTATTCATGGTTCAGGCAATACATGAACTGTAGCTGGAGACTTACGTTTTCCTTTGATATCTACAGAAAGGTGCCTACCATCTTCTTTAACCATGTACTGTCCGTATAAAATAGACCCAATATATCCACCGCGATTTGCATTGATTATTTTAGTTGCCTTAATTAGAATTTAGCACCATAGAGCAGTTGGGGCCTTTATGTTTTGTATCTGTAATTTGATTTCTATTTAGAATCTCATCTTATCAATTCCAGTATTTCCACAAAATAAAAGATGCCAGTCAGAGTTAGAAAACATTCTCTGACCCACATGGCCCATTAATTCAGTAAATTTCGTGGTAATTAAAATCCGTTTTAATTAAAACTTCATCAGATATGCAGCATTTTCTTGTTTTGTAATATGCTTCATGCTTCAACGATCTCATTAATATTGTTATAATATTTCGGAGTTCTTTTCCCTGAGTTTTTTTTTTTATACCAAAGGAAAAGTTCAGACTGTTTTGTCATTTTTCGAATTTGAACATCCCCTCCCCCAATTGAATTATAGCCCATTGAAATTGTAAGACACAAAACTTGTAATTTATGAATGAATTATTTTTATTTAGGTTTTCCAACAAGGAAAGTGTCATATACAGTACTGTAGCTGTAATAAAGATACTAGAACTTTCAATGACATATATTAAAATGATTTTAATATTTAAATATTTGAATTAAAAACATTTTCTCCAATCAGTCAAAAGGAAATAAATAAGTCAGTAAAATTTTATACAAACATCATAGTCTAATGTAGAGACTAAAGGGGCCAATGCTATATCAGCTTTATTTGTCCGAAAGTATTATTCTACCTGATCTATTGTGTAGCCGATGTACTTATGGCTAAATTAAGATTAAGCAAGGTATCAAAGTAGAGGAGCACATTACTGTAGTGAAAACTTCTTTATTTAGTGCAAAAACAGCATACAACGTTTCGGGACACTGGGCGCCTTCCTCAGGTAAATAAATTAAGATTAGCACAACATGTTTGTGCCAATCTTAACCCCATTTCTACTGTGGAATGTAGTACTAAAATAGTTTTATCTTACCGGTATCCCGTGATGAAGTGAGTCTCTCTAGAGACTTTAAAGCATCAAGGGATCCTGGTCAGGTAAGACATAACTTTTTTAGTACTACATTGGCTCGTTAGGTGTTTAGTACTGGGTAGGAATTCTAATCACCCATTCACAAGAAGAAAAAAAACACTGCAGTTATTGTGGCTGCTTACCGATAGTTTCTGGAATGTCCTATATGGAAATACTGGCCTAAATATTATAGCTGTAATGGTTGAAAAGTGTTTATTGAGTTCTTTATTATTTTATCTCTATCACATAAGCATTTTTGTTTAATATTTTAACATTGCCTAGAAATTAAACTTTTTTCAGTTCAGGCTATAATTTTATTTAACTACATCAAGCTGCATGCTGAAAAATTCACTAAAGAATTTTAATGGTTTGAATGGAAAAAAAAAATAAACACATTTCTTCAAAGTAGAAAATTAATAATAAATTATTCAAAACATTTCGGTATTAACAAGAAGCATTAAATTCTACTTTTAAATAAGTAATGATCTGTACTCGTGAAGTTGGAGTAGAAAGTAAAATACAAGTCATTATTATCGCCTGAATTTGTTTCCAAATTCAAAGATGGCAAACTGAATCTTGTTAAGATGCCCAAGCCAAAAACTCATGTGGGTAGATGCAAAAACTCTTGAGGGTGTGTGTAAAAGAGTTTAAATTCTACATTAGTCTTTCATTGTCATTCATTATGACATTTTCAGGGATATTCAATAAAAGTTCTTATCTTTAAAAATGGCGCTAATTTTGCCTCAACCAGATATTATATAACATTTGAAATCTGACATCTGCAAGGAGACTTCTTTTGCGTCGACTATACTATGTCCTTTATAAATGAGGCTGTGGGGTCCATTCTATGTTTGAACCTTCCGGCAGTAAGTGTAGTAAGCATTTTGTTTATTCCTAATAACTTATTTCCTCGGTTGGGCAAATTCTCTCCTCATTGGTGTAATTAGTGACCTATTGAAGCTTGAATTCTGACTCAACGCCTTGCCTCAAGCAGTCATCTTTTTACAGCAGTAAAAGCCTTGTTTGTATTTTTTTCTGACTGAATTTGGGGATTGTCTGTCATTTGCCTGTTTCTGGATTATGCCATCTGCCTTAACCTCTGGTTTTATGGAACTCGCCTGTTGGCTCCCTACCCAGGTCTATTGCCTGCAATCCAGTTTACCTGTTCTAGGTGGATCTTTCAATATGGTGCAAATAAATGTATTAAATTACACTGAAAACATGACACAACAATTTGAGGAGGACCTCATATTCAGTGTCCTTCCGAAACTATCAGGGCTATGTACCTTCCGCCTTAAAGTAACGTTAACCAGTGCAACAAGGTTTAATGTGACTTTAAGTCATAATTTAAGATGTTGCAGCAGTACGCAAAAGCAATTTCGCACAACCGCCGCAAGGTACAATATATACCGAGCCGATAACAGCTCTTTAAGAGAGAAACTCTCAGAATGGGAGAACCCTATTCACTATGCACCAAGGGCCTTTATAAGCTCAGTTGATAGGATAGGGAGAGAATAAAGGCTTTGAAACTCCATTTTCAGCAATATGCAAATAAGGAACAAAGACTTCTGGTAAATACCCAGAAGTCTTTTTTCCTTATTTGCATATTGCCTAGAGGAGCTCCTTATGTGTCATGTTTTCAGCAAATGTGTTTGCATTTGCACATTATATTGAGTGTGCTTTCACCTTATGGCCTTTTGACCGTGGCCAGGGGTGGGAAAATGCCCCTCTGAGAGTCATCCCATAGCTGCATAGTGTGTGATATTGTAATAGGATTTTACAGGAAAGCCTGGGGCCCAAAAAGGTCAACACAAGCTATCAGAGAACTCTCTTACTTCATCAGGTGTCTGATTCTAGGTGGGAAGTCTAGCACCTATATGTCTGTATTACCAAATAACTTACCAGAATAGACTTAAAGGGACAGTTCAGTGGAAATTGTCAATATTTGTTAAATTGTTAGTTTGTGTAATGCCTTATTAGTTATTCTACATCAGTTGATTTCATACCCTTTGCTATTCCCTGCTGTTGACATTAGTGAGCTGACATTCCAGGTTCTAACGGTCCTTCTTCTTCCCAGAATGCACCACATCCTTGGAATGTTCCTAACAGTAATTTCTACTGATTGGCTGTTGGATGGGTCAAACATGCTCAGATCTCTACTGACAAACTGAATCAACCCAGGCGCTGGGTCAAGGGCAAGACCATAACAGTCTCTACTAGGGGTCCTGCAAACAGGAAGTCAGTATTTCGGTTGCATTTGTTCCTAACAGTAATTTCTACTGATTGGCTGTTGGATGGGTCAAACATGCTCAGATCTCTACTGAGCAACTGAATCAACCCAGGCACTGGGTCAAGTGCAAGACCATAACGGTCTCTACTAGGGGTCCTGCAAACAGGAAGTCAGTATTTCAGTTGCATTTATTTATACACAGACACAATGCTGAATTGGCAGATTAAGGTCATTGGGATGGGAAATACTGATCTTTTTTCTGAAAAGCAAATGTATTTGCACTGAACTTCCCCTTTAATGGATAGGGAATGCTTGTAAGAAGTAAAGCCCACAACCTCCAATTTTGCACCAGACAAGCTTACGTCTTTTACACTCACTCAGCACAGGGTTAGCTGCAGCATTGCTTCTGCCAGGAACCCATTGCACCACGCCAGCTAATAAAATGCAAAAAAAAAAAAATCTATCAACAATAGTAAACTTAATGGATGTATAGAAAGTGCTTTGAAAAACTAGACCAATTAGGCGCCTTAAATGTAAAATATTTTTACTTTGCACCATCTGCTCCCTGGCAATTTTCAAGAATAATTTGGAGTTTTGCAATTTGCAATATACAGTCTGATGGTATTTCTAGTTCAGTCACTGAGCTAAATGGTCCAAACAGGAAATAGAAAAGCTCCCTTGATCTTTCTTTTATTTCAGACCCAATGACACTAACGTTCTGTACTTTGTAACTCATCTCTCATGCTCTCTGGATTTAGGGACACACAGTACAGTAGCTGGAACTGTTGGATTCCTTTTATTCATTGTGTCAGGACATCTGTTCTTTGGTACAAAAGTTCATATTTAATAAAAACCTGTTGGAGGATTTGGTGCATTGATATTGCTAAGAAAAGAGTTACACTGGGTACACCCCAGCAGATATTTACCGACCAATAGTACTGTGGATTGGGCGGGCAGGCAAAAATATCTGATGGTGTGGAGCGGCCGTTGGGCGATCATGCGGATCCCTTTGGGACTGCACGATTGGTCGCACGCACTGTCGGCCGTGGCCACTATTGCCACAACTGACAGTCATTTGTCCCGGCGGATCGCTCGCTCGCAGCGAACGTCGGTCGGGATAAACAAATAGCAGTACGTGCCTCCAGCCTTACAGGAGAATATTAAATAAACAAATGGCCACCTTGACAGAAAGAAAAAAGAAGGCTAGATGTTCCCCCAGACACACCTTATATCTAGGAGGAATCATTACATTACCATAACCAAATACTTAGGTGGCACATCATTCACAGTACCCAGAACTCCATTCTGCTCTTGTCAGCTCATGTTACCAAATGCACATTAATAAGATAGGAAATAGATATATTTGTTAATAGTCAAGAATAAAAGATCAGCAGGGAGATTCAATAAAAGTTCTTATAGTTTAAAATGGTGCTAATTTTGCCCCAACCAATCAGATATTAGCTTTCAAATGTTAAATAGGATCTGATTGGTTGGGGCAAAATTAGCACCATTTTAAATGATAAGAACTTTTATTGAATAAACCTGTTAGTCTTCTTTTAGTAGAGATATGAGAGAGAATGTTAAAGAGACACAAATTGGTTTGCAGCAGTTGCCACACGTCCCACCCCCCTCCAACTATTCTCATTTTTTTTTGGGAAAGATCCGATCTAAAGTGACTTTTCAGGATCCCTTTACACTGCCATTTGTCCCATGAGGGTTGGACTTGAGTGTTACTGGGGGGGACTTGGAGGTTGGGCTGGATGGGCCCTTAATACTCTATGATCCCCCAATGTTGAGAGATATGACACCAAACTGTACCTCTTATCCTTAACCACCATTACTTATGTGTGTTTGTACAAAATGAAATGGAAATATAAGCCTTAACGGGCCCATACACACAATAATCCCGATTGTTAATATTGCAAAGTTCTGATAATAGGATTGTGCATGTTTTACTGAGTCTACCTCCGCAATTTCAAATGTGATTCTCCCTTTACCACTTGGCCTACTACATTTATGCCATCTATAAGCTAATATATGATCTCTCATGCTGATTGGTTGACAGAGACAGTGACTGGTGGACACTGGACAGATGAGTATTATGGGATTTACATAGCTTATTAGTGGCAAGGGTTTGGCTGTACCAGAATATATATTATAGTTATTATAGGTAATAACTTGGGGGGAATACATGATTAGAATTGTTTTCAAATGTTGTGATATTCATTGTTGCATATTGTTTTCCTATAGTTTCACAATAGGGATGGTTTTATATTTAGGCACATATTTATAAATGGCCCCTTCCCCAGCACTTATAAGTGCCTTTGCAGCCCTTGGAAGGACCCTTGCAGCACTCAGAAGTGCCCTTGCGGCCCTTTGGCATGTCTTCTTTCTTCCATCTAGCAACACCAACTCCGCTGATGTCGCTAATACCAGGCAGTATCCCTGCGGCCACCAGGGATACCTCCGGCAGCTAGCGGCATCAATGTAGCCAATGTTGCTAGCGTCTTGTTCTGAAGTCTGCTTTCTTCACAGCCAGCGACACCAACTCCATTCTCTCCCTGCAAGCGTAGGGGGCTGGGAGGGGCTGCTGGGAGGGGATTGTGCGGTGGGTGGTCTCCTTTGCGGAGGGCGGGTTTACACCCAGCCGCGCCCCTCTGGTGAATGCGACCACCCGCAGCAGGGTGGGTGCACACCCCCACCCAAATTGAAATGGCCAAGGTTAACTCCACAGCACAGTTACAGTACCTCCTCTTTATAAATAGAAGCGAGCGGTAACTGATGCGATTTTACCGAGGTGTTAACCGTTTTATAAATCACGTTAATTCCAATATTGGCAAAAACGATGGGAAACTCGCCAGCGAAAGGTTAACGCCCCTTTATAGATATGCCCCTTAGTCTGACACAGTGGTTGAGTGCCTGTTATTTTGTATTTTCTATGTTTTGCAATGACTGGAGGGTTTTGATCTCTGCTGTGCAAGCACATGTTTTTCTTAACTTAAATTTCCATTTATTTTACAAGCGTGCACGACCATCAATTCTATTATCTAATAGTTTGATTGATTTGTGTTCTATTTATCACAAGCATACTGCAATGCAGAACCTCAAGTTGTAATTTCACAGTATTGTGTATTCATCGGTCTCATCTCAAACAGCCCAGAGACTTAAATGTTTCGGGATACAAGACATAACCTGCATTTGCCTTCTTAATACAATCACAGCTACAGCATTTAGATCACATCTATTATTTATAACCTATATAAGTTTCCTTTCAGTTAATGGGTTTAGGTACTGCTTTATATTAGCGACCCTTTAGGTTATAACATCTTGTGAGCTTGAATTATAAATGTGATTTCAATATGCTCCGATAACGGTAATAATAAGAAAATATTGAGATGATTTATTTTGTTTATATTTACTACGGGGGCATATTATAAAGGTTTGTTAACTTTTTGCCATCCTTACCGCCCTTAGTAGTGTTTCATTGTAGTTTTCATTTTCACTAAACACTGCCCCTTAGTGTCCCTTTAAGTTAAGTCTTTCAAAATCACCAATTCTGAGGTTTTCGAAAATGCTTTAAAGGACTTATTTCTAGCCTGGGAATTGGTCTGTGGAAGTTGACACTACATTGTTGAATTTAGATTAAAGGGTAACTGTGTATTATTAAAGAGCTCTCTCATAACTTTCAAACAAGTCTAGGTTGATGTCTCTAGTCATCTTCTCTGGATTTTAAATTATAGGCTTGTAAAGTTACACTTCCTTGTCTGTTTGTGTCTGTGTCAGGCACATGATGAACTGTGTAAATAGCCCTACCCCCCAAAAGACCAATATTTTCTGTAGACAGTTACAGAGCTGCAACAATTCTCTGTCCTTTCCTTGGGCCTATGGACATCTTAGGGAAAGAAAAAAAAATTCAAGCATGTGGCTAGCTTTAAAAATGCTTAAAAAGCTCAGGGGGAGGCTTATGATGCAGCATATGATGCTCTGTCCCAGCAGTGGGCATGCTCAAACCTGAGACTTGGGGGGTAGACCAGTGGTGCTGGCGATGTCACAGATCACAGCGCTAGCAGAAAAAAACACCATTTAAACTTCTGTAACTTTGGATAGTCTGCAGCTAGAAGCATGATCATGGAGTCATATTAAAGGTAGGAGTGTGCTCTTTTTAATAAAATACACATAAATGGAGAACACAGTTCCCCTTTAACAGCATGGGGGATTGTTCCCATCTCTTATTTAGAAATGAGTCCCAGTTTCAAAACAAACCTGGTTCCAATTAGTTTACCATTTTAAAAATCTGCAGAAATGTGGAATTTCAAAAAGCGATACGATGTGGTTGAATTGCATAAATCATGGTTGAAACTTAACAGGTTTGGCAACCTCTACTGTTATAAAATAAGAATAATTATGTTTAATATATATACAGGGTTATTCAATAAAAGTTCTTATCATTAAATATGGTGCTAATTTTACCCCAACCAATCAGATGTTAGCTTTCAAATATGTTAAATAATGTCTGATTGGTTGGTGCAAAATTTGCACCATTTTTAATGATTAGAACTTTTATTGAATCTTCCTGATCGTATATTACAAAGCACATTTCTCAACCTGTTGCAGGCTGAAGTCAAAATAAAGAAACCTGCCATGACAAATGGATTATTTGGCCTTTTTGAAAATATATGTTGTAAATGTGTTACTAGTATTACCACATTAGCATTCTGCAAAAGGGCTGACAAAAATACCAGTGCAGCATTAAACATAGAGATTTAAAGGGGCATTCTCCACAAAACATTGCCTGAAAACTCCAACAGTAGAAGTAACGATATCTTGAAAGTCATATATTGTAACATTAGCAATTTAAGTGGTAATATACATAATTAATTGCATTTGTCCTTGTCCAATTACACAAACAGAAATATAAGATAATGACAAAATTAACAGGAAAACAAAAGTAAAAACATCGATCAATTAACAATGTCATTCCTTTGCAGCTTTGACCACTGATAAACTCAGTTTAATTGATGCAGACACAGTCGGTGACCTAAATAGATTTATTTTAGACTGCTTAAAGGGCATCTATAGTGAAATGTATACATTGCTCCAATCTAGACATAATAAAAGGTTAGTGTATTCTGCCTTATCTGATCTATTGCAGAGCTCCCCACTCCCCCTCTCCTCTCTGGTCATTCCCCCATTCATATAGTCCGGCTGTGAACCAAGCCAGTGAAACAAGCCCCTCATGCGCATTAGTCCGTCTCCTCCTGTAAACAACAACAACAACAAAAAACTTCGGTACATAAGCCTGTAGAGATGAACTGTCTCCGTTGTTCTGGAGATACTTGCAACATAAGGAGCAGGGGGGATGAGTTAGGAAAGACCCGAGTCCTGCCTTATCACAGCAGCTGATCTTCCTTTGGCAGGCAATAAATTGATAAAAGCTTGGAAGCAGGGGGACCCAGTCCTGCTCTTTCTGCTTCTTTCTCCGTCCCCTACTTCTGCTTTTAACCCAGTATTTGCCAAACATTTTAGTGAGCAGGAAGAAGTCTTTGGGACTTGCTGTAAAACTTGTGTAAGCCTACACACTATACCTGCATGCTGTTAGGGGATTTGATTGACAGCTCAAGCAGGAGTGGTGTATTGGAATCTTGACCTCTTTTAACTTATATATCTCAGGACAGAGGAATAAACTGAAGAAAATAAAGGTACTCTGGGGTTTGGGGGGAATTAGAGAACACAAAGAAAGAAAAAAATATATACATTTTCCTACTATATATTCCCTTTAAACTTTACAATTTACAACGGGACTAAATTTCCCTCAGCCATAATGCAATTGCGTGTGTGATTCTGTGCGATTCTGGTACATTGTAGTGTGGCCTCAGAATTAGTCAAATAAAAGGAGAAGACATTTTTGTTCTCGTTGTTTCTGTGATCCTTAAACTGCACAATATGTCTGTTAGGAGCAGATATAAAAAAACATTTAATTATAATGCTTGGTAAAAACGTAAGAAAGGATTTGATTGGTTGTTTTATTTCTATGCAGTTCTAGCCAATAAAAATTATAAATTATGTTTTACATATTTACAGCATTTTAAATATATTCGTTTTGTGCCACTTGGTAAAAAGGAAAGAAAATGAAATAATTTGTAAAACTTTTGAGAGGAGGAAGTTGAAATCCAAACCGGATGTACATTTTAAGATTTGTGGCATTTATTTTCCTGACTGCTTTTCTATTTTGCACTTTTCCATCCCTATTGTACAACCCAGAAATATCCCTCACACAGCCTATGTGAAAAAGTGCTTGTTCCTGTTGCAGGTACTTGGCAGAGGGAAGTTAATGAAGAGGTAGTAGTTAATGTGGACATCTTTCCACTAGATAATTAAATTTTAGAGCATTATTGCACATCCTAGGGGAAGGGCTGTGAGTACACTAATATTTATTGAAAAGGTTCAGGCTTCATCTATAGCCCAAAATTCAGGGATTTACATTGTATTGCTTGAATGTCTAATTCCTATAGGAAGATATACATGTGCAAAACAAGTAAAATCTTTTTAAAAACAAAAATCCATTTAGTTTCTTTTATGTTACCTCCCTCCACCCCACAGGGAGGTACAAAGTAGCTATATTAGACAGATTATCTCTCATTCCTTGGGTAAAACACATTGAGCATGCGTGAGCCAGTGGCTTGGAAAACAGGTTAGTTGAGATATGCTTGTGAAGGTTCTCATTCATCCAGGTCATGGTATATTCATTGTATTCAATTAGATCAACTGGACTTGAAGTTTAGTTCTTGAAGATGTTTCGCTAGTCATCCGACTGGCTTTCTCAATTCAGAATGACTTGTACAAGAATCTGTGGCAATTATGTACCCTGGAAAATCCCAATTAGCATATCACAGCCAAGTGTTAAGGGCGTGATTCGATAGTGGCTAAGAGGTGTTATAGGAACGCCCAGAGTAAGGTGTCAAAACAGCATTGTACATGGCATACAGTTGGTGTCGAACCCCCCCACCTCTATTTAGGCTTGGTTTGTGGCAAACCTTTACATGGAGGAGGTAGAAAAACAGGCCCTTAATACCTTTAAGGGAAAAAAAAGCAAGACAGGAGAAAGAACATGGTCATCCCATATGTAGCAGGGGTCTCTGAGAAATTAAGAAGAATTTTCAAAAAACACCGTATCCCTGTCTGCTTTAAACTGAACAACACACTGAGGCAGCAATTGGTACATCCGAAAGACCCAATACCGAAACACAAGAAAAGCGACATCATATACACAGTGCAGTGCAGTGAAGAATGCTCTGATTTGTATGTAGGGGAGACCAAACAGCAACTGCATCAACGTATGGCCCAGCACAGAAGAGCCAATTCCTCGGGTCAGGACTCAGCCGTGTATCTGCATCTTAAGGATAAAGGACATACCTTTGAAGATTGTAATGTTAACATACTGGCGAAGGAACGTGACTGGTTCAAGAGAGGTGTTAAGGAGGCCATTTATGTGAAAATAAAGAAACCAAGCCTAAATAGAGGTGGGGGGGTTCGACACCAACTGTCTGCCATGTACAATGCTGTTTTGACACCTTACTCTGGGCGTTCCTATAACACCTCCTCTGTACCACTTCTCCTCCTCCCCGCCCCCCCCCCAACGTCTTCCATGTACAATGCTGTTTTGACACCTTACTCTGGGCGTTCCTATAACACCTCTTAGCCACTATCCAATCACGCCCTTAAGACTTGGCTGTGATATGCTAATTGGGATTTTCCAGGGTACATAATTGCCACAGATTCTTGTACAAGTCTTTCTGAATTGAGAGATCCAGTCGGATGACTAGCGAAACGTCTTCAAGAACTAAACTTCAAGCCCGGTTGATCTAATTGAATACAACAGATATGGTTAGTTGAGATGTTTTACTGATTAATCGCCATTTGTGATTTACAAACACATTTTAATAAGCATTTTTGGGCTTGATTGAGCAATACCAAGGTGAGGGAAAAGACCAAAAATTATCCACTCTACTGATGTTTTCTAAGTGCAAATAACTTTTACTTTTTTTGGTAATTTCCATGTTCCCTTGGCATAATGATTACCCAGAAATCTTTTTTGTATTGGTCTTATTTGCATATTTAGCAAGGCTGCTGAAACCAACGTCTCCCTATTTCATAAAGGCTTCATAGCGAGCTTTTGTCATGGTTTGTCATTTGCTCTTTGCAACCTGCTATGACATTTTATTTACAATGTAAATCGTAGGAAATAGGTCCCACTGTGTTCGCTGCGTTCCGTTGCGATTCGCTAACCCATGCGATCGCCATTTTGCTAACCCATGCAATCTAGAAAAACAAATAGAGAAGCAGACACAATCAACATGACATGAATTTTGTTTTACCCATAATCCTCTGTAAAACGCAAGTGCAAACACATATGCAGGCGGATGGCAAAGCAGCACAGAAACATCTTCTGAGTGGAAACCAGCAGCTGGCGAAGTTACAGGGAGATTCAATAAAAAAAAAAATAAAAAATCACCCGCGCTTCCGACTCTTGCGATTTAATATCCCTTACCAGGATTTACCCAGATTCGAATTGCGAAAGGAGCATTTACCTAGACTGATAGCGGATCTGGATAAATGAACCTGCTTATCGCTAAAAATGGTGCTAATTTTGGCCCTACCAATCAGATGTTAGCTTTCAAATTTAAATAGTATCCGATTGGTGGGACATTAGCACCATTTTTAATGATAAGAACTTTTTTTGAATCTCCTGCTTAGTCTTTTTATTACTATTTTATATGAGTTTACATAAAAAGAACAAATACACTAAAATAGAAATGAGTTAGTAAACTGAATCTGTAACAGGAAACCCCCCCTAAGTGATCTAAGTATAGACTACTGCTGAAATACTATAGCCTATAATGGTGATATCACTCACTTATATGTGCAAGGCGATCTGGGTGTATATACCCCAGATCGTTCTCTTAGGGTTCTGTTGATTTGTGCTTCTGGTCAGTCAGTATCACTTTTCCCAGAAAGAAACAGTAGTTCGATAGTAGTACTAGTAACAGCATGAGACTCACCCCTCCATGTGGGTGGTCCGGGTGCTGGAGAGCCCTTCGCTATGGCCTGACCTCGTCACACACTTGAAACAGACTACAAAGGCTCACCGCACTCCCGCTTGTAATAGATCACCCGGGGCTCACGTAGTTCAGTTAAAAAGTATGCTTTATTTTAAACATCTTAAAAGAACAGAAGCCAGAACACCTGACGCGTTTCGAGCGATATCCTCGCTCCTAATCATAGGCAAAGCATCTGTACAAACAGTTGGTTTAAGTAACGGTCCAAGTTACCGGTGTTCAAATCCCATTGGTCAAACAAAAAACACACGTCACGGTGTAGAGCATGCGTGGTGTTCTTCAGTGCACCAGATCACACGGCTAGTTGCATACTTAATAACAACAAGTGCTAATTTCACTAGAATATAAACATGTAAAAACCAGATATATTATATCCTCATTTCATATACAAAAGAATAAACTGTTACATCCTAATGATGTTTTCTAAAGCGTGATCACTATCCTATATATTTAACCCTTTGTAGTTTTATACCTCTTTAAGTTAACCTATTCCAAAACGCTCCAATATATTAAAATATTCTGGAAAAACATTGGCTCTCCATAGTTCAGGGTCAAATAGACCAAACACTCTAAAAATTGAGCTGACATATAAACATCCTTTAACAAGAACAACAACAAAAAAATAATTTCTAGATCCGTTTTGGTGCAAAAATAGCCTTTGTGGTTTGTAATTGTGCAAAAATAGCCTTTGTGGTTCGTAATTGTGTCATGCAATAATCTTTGTCGTATGACACTATCAAACAAGTGGCTACGTTTTGCATAATTAATGATGGGTTTTAAGTTCTTTGTAAAGACCTAGTAGGATTAATTTAATGAGCCTTTAGATAAGCGAGAGTCAGGCACATTAATCACAAGGGGAAAAAGTCTTTTCTATTTTTAACTTCAGTTTAAATAGAAATAAAACACTTTATTCTTCTAACAGATGATGTCATAAAGCTAAACACATTAGTTTAAAATAAGCCTGTATTTATCTATTATACATTGGGTTATTTATCAGAGTAGCGCAGTGTTAACCCCTCGATGGGAAGTGTTTGTAGCCTCTGCAGACCTATAATAAGGGTATTAGGGAGTAACCCTCCCGGGAGTTTACAGGAAGGATCTGGATCATGAATTAATGGTTTTCAGTGCACAGCTAAGGTTTGGTGAATGAACATTCACATTAAACAAGATCTCTTTATGTTTTCTTAAGTAATAGGTTGTTAACTGCTTGGATTTTTAGTTCTTTGGGGCAGGGCGAGATGTGAATGGATGAAATGAATGTAAAACACTGTGGAATATGTCGCACTATAGAACAGAATAAATGCAGAAACATAAGTGTGGGTAGGGCTGGGGGGTAGATCGAGGTGGGACTTCAACTTCCTAAAGTGCTGGCTACAGTTAATCTCTGTCCCTTGTCCTGACATCTTTCCCTGCCTTTAACATATCCACATTCCTTGTTATTCCCTGACCAGCTTTGTATCTAAACGTCTTTATTATGAAGATTACTAACCATTATACGGCTATGGAATCAATCAGCTTTTAAGTATTTTTATATCAGCTTTTAATGTTCTGATAGTCAACTGACCAAAGACTGAAAATGGCAGAATTGGAAAATATATGAACACATACCTAATTATTTTTCTATTGTACCTACACTTACAATACACCATAGTCCTCTTCTCTTCATAATGCAATGAAACCCAATACCAGGCCTACAGTATTCAATAAGAGGTACCGAAACTTGCCCGAGCTATTCATTTGCCTAAATCAATCAGATTAAATCTTTTTACTGGCCTACTTCATTTAGAAAACATTTGATAATGTCTGATCACGAACAACTAGAGCAATCCAGTTCATTCATTTCCAATCTGCAATACCCATGGGTGCTATTTATTCATCATATTTTCATCTATAGCACCTATTTCATATTTGTAAAACTATAAATCTATCTAATGTAATACACAAATCACTTCATAAAATTATGTTGGTTTCCAAAAGCCAAATTATAAGAAACTATAAAAAAAAGTTCTAAACTTTAATTAAAGGACTGAAAATAACCACAATTATCACCGATATCCATAAACAGAGGAAAGCCCTTTAAACTCTGAATTCCCTCCCTTACTTTTGGAGCCTACATTGGCTAATTAGCTCCATTCCATCCCACTGAGTTCCATTAAAGGACGTGCGCTGGGTCTGCATTTAAGAAGGGGCAAATGGAATTCAGTGCAGGAGGTCCCTGTACTCCACATTTTCCGAGTAATTATCCCCATTCTATCACACAGTAGGGATTCAGTTGTATTTATTTATTTAGAAAATAGATTTCTACTGGCTGAACAAACAGCTGAAAATGAAGCTATAAACTGGCAGGATTTTGTTTAATAATGAAAGGAAACAAAGGCGAGAAGTCTAAAACAGGTTAGAAACAGTTTAGAGACAACAGGAAATCTAAATTCTGGTTAGATTAGTGTGCACATCCCCTAAACTAATACTTTGTTCAAGCTTCTGTTTTATTACAATACTTGGTTGTTTTGCATAAGTCTGGGTACATGGCGAGCGGCCGATAGTGCGGTGGATTAGCCGGCAATACCTAATAGTGTGGGCGTTCGGATGAAGGTGCGATTGGGTCCATTGGTAAATCACGGCCGATCATGCCGTTTGTCAGTCGATGTCAGCCACGACCACTAATGACAATCATTTGGCCCGTCTGATCACTCGCTCGAAGTGAACGCTCGGTCGGGACAAATAATAGCCCTGTGTGTACCCAGCCTATCAGTTTGGTATAACAGGACATACTCTACTATTTGTAGAAATGTCAGGAGAAATATTGACTAATACATGGGCACCGTAAAGACATAAAAAACACAGATAATTGTCACATGAAGGGAACAAACAACACTTGCCTAGAAATCCTGCATCCAAAACCGGGTGGATTGTTCCAAATTCGGGACTTTCCCGAAAGTAGTTTTTTCGATCGTATTTTCAAAGATTATCGAAAATAGCCTTGAATGTTCGATAATCATCAAAAATGCACACTTTTACTATATCATCGTAATAGAGAAAAGCCTTCCAACCAAGGTAACCCCAGTATTTAGGGACCCAACTAATAACCATCAATTGTTTTTCTATGCTGAAACTTCCAGCTTGGTTGCATTTTCTTGAGAAAAGGGTTTGTACTTACAGAACCCAATCCACCTTACATTAAATTATAAAACTCATCTAACATTTGCAGGGTGTAGCTACCAGGGGAGCAACCACGGGGGGGGGGGGGGCCCATCTTGTTATTTTTCCTATGACAGTTATAGCCTCCCTTCTACTGCAGATGAAGCATGGATAAGGGCCCCATACATGCCTTCAGATCTTGGCCCTCTGCTTGCCATAACTGCAAGCACCTGCAGCCACGTCTATGGCACAGTGGGCCAGTATGGGGTTTAATTTTAGTTTTGGGGGTGGACATGCCCTTTTGACAACACCTTCTCCAAAAATATATTACCTGCGGATAATGAATGATGACTAATACACCATGACAGCTGTAAATCCCCAAATTACAGTTACCTTTACTAACATATGAGTATTAGAGATGGCCAAAACTCGGAATTCCGTTTTTTGATTCTGTTCCGTATTTGGATTTACCTCGTATTTTCGAGGGTTACCCTTGAAAATAACCTCGCACGTTCAATAATATGATCGGAAACTGCTTTCTAGTTTTCTGATTTCGGACGAAGCATTCGGGTTTTGGAACTGAGGGGTTCAATGTCGCATCTGGGTCCGACCTGGAAACCCTCGGTTCCAAAATGAGTATATATGTAGTTTATTGTGAATAAAAAAAATCTTCTGTTTGTAGAAAGGTACGGCTGTACAGAATTAAATTGTGCCTGTTGATATAGCCCAGCAAACACTCGGCTCTAAGCAGATGTCTGATTTTAAAATCTTGGGTTATAACTTTATAGCTCTAATTTGTAATTGATTCTAAAGTGTTATTAATAATTAGGGTTATTATTATTTTTAGATTTTTTTAATTAATTGACGTTTTAACATTTTGCACAACAAAAACAGCAGATTTTGTTTTATTTTTGTAACACCTTTAATTAAGCATTTCTATCCCTAGACATAGAGAAAATGTCAAATTTTAAGGAACTGACAAAATTTCTTTTCTCTTCTTCAAGAAATGCTGGAAATATTTCAGGAAAACATAGATTTCCAGTCCAGAGAAATCCACATGTCAAGCAGACACGTTTTTAAAGGAGATGGGCTGGAAATTTTGATGATAAAAGGATTTATTTTTAGATGACATTGTTACACAATGAAATAGCTGGAGGCAGAAGAAACTGAACATGAATGAGTTTAATGAGTCAGTGAATTTTTAGAAGTTTTTGATCGGAAGAATCCCTTTTAGAAGTTTTTAGAACTAGGTGCAGATGGCTAAAAGCTATTTAGTGAAAGGGGGAACAGGTTATGGCCAGGAAACATTCATTATAGATCTAACAAATGGCTGTCTGCCACCCAATCACCAAACTTCTTTGTAGTTGTAGAGTTTCCTGTGCTTTTCATTGCTTGGTTTTTATTCATTAGGAGATTAGGAGAAAATGGGGATTTTTTTTTTTTAACTTCTCATCATACAATCTATAAATATATGGGAGGTAGGAAATGTAGATTTCCCCTCTCTGGGTTCCTTCAAAGTCTCACCTGTTAAGTTTCTCCCCATTCTGTGCTCTGTAACTGACGTCTTCAAGTCTTTATCTAAAATGTACCGTATTCAATCTTTAGCTGCTTATTTACTATATAAATTAAAATATTGTCTGGACTGGATTACAATTGAGATTAAAGAATCTGTAAGGATTTTTTTTAATATTATCACCAGTGATGAATAGGGATGTTATCCGGGTCCGATTCGGACCTGGTTCAGACACAAAACTCCTGGTTTTTGATGTTTCTTTCGTAACCGATCGCCAGTTATCACATATCTCCAATATTTTATTCTTTCATTTCAAATTTTATATATTAGCCTTGGAATCTATTTTTAGTGTCTCATCCATTTAAATAACCAGAAAACACTTTACACCATGGACATTTTTTATTATTATAAGTTATTTTGTTACAGATGCATTTTGGTTACAACTCAGAAAAATGTAATAATGTCCTAAAGGAATTCTGTGTTTTTCTAAAAGAAATCAGGTATTTTGTAAAAGCACAGAAAGCTGCTAAATTAGGTATAACAAGCCAAAAGCAACAATCAGCCGGGAAAACACAAGTCTGACAAATTGTACGATGAGTGATATTTTCTACCACTGTGCTTGCTCTGCCAGACAAGCCGAACATGCACAGACATTTTTATTGCTGCCTGCCAGATTCAACTTAACAAATTAACATAATTTTTTTCCTCTCCATCAAGCTGTAAAATCTCATTGGATTCATATCAAGGCATAATAGTTATAATTTTAAGACAAAGATGACATAATATGTAGGCATCAAACACATCCCTTAATGGAGACAATGTTAAAGGAGAACTATAGTGCGTATAACCTTTTTTCAAAAACAGGTAAAATGAATACCTGCCAATATAATTTCTATAAAGAGTGGCAGCATGAAGAAAACTGGTTCTGCCAGGCTTCCTGAGTGCTTCAGCACTATCTTTAGTACAGGAAGGCCCTGGGCCATAACCTGGCAGATAAGAACTGTATGTGCTGTAGCTCCTCAACTAAACAATATTGGGAGGTGAGAATAATCAATCCTATCTCCCTGTCCCAGGTACTTTTCACTTCTATTAAGTTAATTTTTACAGTACAGTTGTCCTTTAACTACTTGGAAGACAAGTTTGATCACTAGTAGTTTGTTGCTCTTTTTGCCTGGTGTATGAGCATTTTTGTTGCATTAACATTTTTTAACTTCCAAGATGGAACTAGGTGATTCCTCTGTTGCTACAGTAGATTATGGTTTGAGTATGGTTATTTTGCCCACTGACGATTTAAAGTTTTGTAATCACTGAGTTGATACCAGAATAGCAACAGGAGTTTAATTAGTCAGACAATTGACTGACGGTAAAACAAAAGAACAGTGAACGTCGTGGTAGGAAAAGATTTATGAGCTGGTATCAGGAACAAGGTCGGAAATCATCATAAACTTAATGGATTTTTTGGTGCTTAGGGACCTATTGACTGGTAACTGGAGGAGACACTGACAAACAGATGAGGAAATTCAGCTTGCCTAGGTTTAGATTTACTAACCTAACTAAGTTAGATTACCTTTAGAGAAGTTAAAAGTAGATCTTTGCAAACATAAAGACACACTTAATGGTTGTGTGTATTTATTCCAGGGGCTGATGTTAATCGATTATAGTCCAACATATCCAGGGCTATATAATACAATTTAAACTTTGAGAAGAATAGGCAGCAATCATGGGTGCTGAGCATTCCAGCATTATATTCTCTAAGTTTGATATTGTGGCAACATACAGCCTGGCGGTATAAATGGACAAATATTACAGGGAACAAATAATAATAATGCTTATTATGGAAGCATGAGTTTTGTTAGAGTTTATTTTCTGAAATATTTTTTCATTTCTATTTTCCAGACATTGCGTTTAATTTTCTACCTTTGCAGCAGAATTGTTGCCAGGTTTATAAAACAACAAATGTATGATGCACCATAGAAAGTTAGCAGCTCCTGCATACATTTTAATGGCTTAAACTTTAAGTCAAGATCAAAAATCAAACAATACCAAACCCTAAACTATTTTCAAAGTAATTACTATAAAACACGCCAAACACATTACCAGTGTGGTAAACACACCTCATTTTTATTAAAATGTATTTTAATACAATAAACGCATTACTGTAGTTATGATAATAAACACATTACTGTAATTATTATAATAAACACATTACTGTAGTTATGGTAATAAACACATTACTGTAGATAGATAATAAACACATTACTGTAGTTATGGTAATAAACACATTACTGTAGATAGATAATAAACACATTACTGTAAATATGATAAACACATTACTGTAGTTATGATAATAAACACATTACTGTAGTTATGATAATAAACACATTACTGTAGATAGATAATAAACACATTACTGTAAATATGATAAACACATTACTGTAGTTATGATAATAAACACATTAACTTGTATTTTATATAATAACACATGCCTGTAGTAGAAATAAACACATTACTGTAGTTATGATAATAAACACATTACTGTAGTTATAATAATAAACGCATTACTGTAGTTATGATAATAAACACATTACTGTAATTATTATAATAAACACATTACTGTAGTTATGATAATAAACACATTACTGTAGTTATGGTAATAATCACATTACTGTAGTTATAATAAACACATTACTGTAGTTATGATAATAATCACATTACTGTAGTTATGATAATATACACATTACTGTAGTTATGACAATAAACACATTGCTGTAGTTATGGTAATAATCACATTACTGTAGTTATGATAATAATCACATTACTGTAGTTATGATAATAAACACATTACTGTAGTTATAATAAACTCATTACTGTAGTAATGATATGCTTGTGAAGGTTCTCATTCATCCAGGTCATGGTCTATCTGTTGTATTCAATTAGATCAACTGGACTTGAAGTTTAGTTCTTGAAGACGTTTCGCTAGTCATCCGACTGGCTTTCTCAATTCAGAATGACTTGTACAAGAATCTGTGCCATCACTCCTAAAGCCATCCCTGTGGCGGATATTATAGCAGCCACAGAAGCCTCAATCCACAATAATAAGGTACCACAGAGTGAGGCAGAACAACTTCGCCTTAAGGTATCTGCAGCCTTAGCCAGTGCTAAACAGTGCCTTAACATCCCTCAAGAAAGATTCCAGTATCACCATTCTACCGGCAGACAAGGGAAGATACACAGTGGTACTCAACACCACAGACTACCATGATAAGGTGACCATGCTCCTGGCCGATAACAACACATATGATGCTTTAACAAGGGATCCCACCAGCCGTTACAAGAAAAGGGTCATAGACTTACTACAACAGCTTCAAAAGGATAAAGCCATTGATCGAGCCTCCACCCTGGTGAGGCACATCCATGCATATATGGACTCCCAAAGATACATAAGGAAGGGGCACCACTAAGACCAATAGTCAGCAGCATCAACTCTGTAACATACAAGGTGGCAAAATACCTAGCCAACATCTTAGGACCATTGGTGGGAAGTTCTAAGCATCACATCCAGAACTCTCAGGATTTCACCAACAAGATTGAAGATATAGTACTCGGTGCAGAAGAAACTATGGTGTCCTATGATGTGACATCTCTCTTCACCTGTATACCCACCAAGGAGGCTGTTGACATGGTGAGAAAATGGCTAGGCCAAGACAACACTCTTACCAGCAGAACTGATCTCAACCCAGAATAGGTGTGTTCCTTACTGGACTTGTGCCTGAATACCATTTATTTCAAATACAGGGATAAGTTCTATTAGCAAAAACACGGATGTGCTATGGGATCTCCAGGTTTACCCATTGTGGTCAACCTTTACATGGAGGAGGTAGAAAAACAGGCGCTTAATACCTTTAAGGGCATAGCACCCAGCCACTGGTTCAGATATGTTGATGACACCTGGGTTAAAATTCACCAGAAGGAAGTACAAGCTTTCACAGAACACATCAATGTGGTAGACCAAAACATCAAATTTACAAAGGAAGAGGTACAAAACAACAAACTGGCTTTCTTGGACTGCTTGGTAGAAGTTAAGGAAAAATTGTAAACTGGAAGTAGAGGTTTACAGAAAACCAACACACACAGATCAGTATTTGATGTTTGACTCCCACCACCCTTTAGATCACAAACTGGGTGTCATCAGAACCCTGCAACACAGAGCTGAGAACATCCCCTCTAGCACAGAGGCAAAGGCTAAAGAAATGAAACATCTCAGAGGAGCCCTTAAAACTTGTGGATATCCAGACTGGGCCTTTGTCAAAAGAAGTGGAATGAAAGAAAATAACACAAATACCAACAGTAAACGGGAAAAGCAAGACAGGAGAAAGAACATGGTCATCCCATATGTAGCAGGGGTCTCTGAGAAATTAAGAAGAATTTTCAAAAAACACCGTATCCCTGTCTGCTTTAAACCGAACAACACACTGAGGCAGCAATTGGCACATCCGAAAGACCCAATACCGAAACACAAGAAAAGCGACATCATATACACAGTGCAGTGCAATGAAGAATGCTCTGATTTGTATGTGGGGGAGACTAAACAGCAACTGCATCAACGTATGGCCCAGCACAGAAGAGACAATTCCTCGGGTCAGGACTCAGCCGTGTACATGCATCTTTAGGATAAAGGACATACCTTTGAAGATTGTAATGTTAACATATTGGCAAAGGAACGTGACTGGTTCAAGAGAGGTGTTAAGGAGGCCATTTATGTGAAAATAAAGAAACCAAGCCTAAATAGAGGTGGGGGGGTTCGACACCAACTATCTGCAATGTACAATGCTGTTTTGATACCTTACTCTGGGCGTTCCTATAACACCTCTTGGCCACTATCCAATCACACCCATAATACTTGGCTGTGATATGCTAATTGGGATTTTCCAGGGTACATAATTGCCACAGATTCTTGTAGAAGTCATTCTGAATTGAGAAAGCCAGTCGGATGACTAGCGAAACGTCTTCAAGAACTAAACTTCAAGTCCAGTTGATCTAATTGAATACAACAGATATGTAGTTATGATAATAATCACATTACTGTAGTTATGATAATAAAGACATTACTATAGATATGATAATAAAGTTTTCATACTGTAGTTATAATAAACACATTACTTTAGTTATGATAATAAACACATTGCTGTAGTTATAATAAACTCATTATGGTAGTTATGATAATAAACACATTACTGTAGATATGATAACACATTACTGTAGATATTTGAATAAACACATCCCTGTAGTTATAAAAATAAACACATTACTGTAGTTATTATAATAAACACATAACTGTAGATATGGTAATAAACACATAGCTGTAGGTATGATAATAAACACACTACTGTTGTTATGATAATAAAAAATTACTGTAGTTATGGTAATAAACATTTAAGTAGTATGATAACAAATTAATGTAGTTATGATGATATAAAAACATTACTTAGTTATAATAAAACACATTACTGTAGATATTATAATAACACATTACTGTAGTTATGATAATAAACACATACTGTAGATATGGTAATAAACACATTACTGTAGTTATAATAAACACATTACTTTAGTTATGATAATAAGTACATTACTGTAGATATGGTAATGAACACATTACTGTAGTTATGATAATAAACACATTACTGTAGTTATAATAAACACATTATGGTAGTTATGATAATAAACACATCACTGTAGATATGATGACAATTACTGTAGTTATGATAATAAATACATAGTAAATTTCTAATTAAGGGAACTATATGCAAATAAGGGTCTCAATCCTTAGCAAATACGCGGTATGTAAATAATCGAATTAACGGAAATAATACAAAATAAAAAATTAATATATTGCGAAGGTAAAATGCTATTTATACCAATACGCGAAGGATAAATATCGAATAGTAGTAGTAATATCGAATTACGAATAATATATATGCAAAGTAGTTAAGTAAAGTAAAGTAAAATGTCTTTCTTAATAGTATCTATTATACCAATACGGGAGGTACAAGTAGTAAATGTAATGTAAATATTGAATGAACGAAATATGCAAAGTAAAAAGAGGGCCAGGTAGGTTTATAAACTGTCTATTATACCAATAAGTGAGTAAATATTGAATTATCGATATGCATAGTAAAAAAGTCTAGTATACCCAATTACGAGTAGTAAAAATATGACTTAACGAATATGCAAGTAAAACTGTCTATTATACCAATATGTGGAGTAAAGATAGAATATCGAATATGAGTGTAAAATGTCTATTATAACAATACGCGAGTAAATATGAATTAACGACATATGCAAGTTAAAATGTCTATTATACCAATAGTGAGGTGTACATATCGAATTATCGAATATTGCAAGTAAAATTCATTATTACCAATACGCGGAAGTAAATATTGAATTAACGAAAGTGCAAGTAAAATGTTATATACCAATACGTGAGTAAATATAGAAATTAGCGAATATGCAGTAAAAATGTATATTCTATACCAACTAGGGGCGTAAATATAGAATTATCGAATATGCAAAAAGTAACAGTCTATTATACCCAATACGCGAGTAAATATCGAATTAATCGAATATGCAAGTAGTAAAATGGTCTTTCTACTATACCAAGACGCGATCCTATCGAATATCGGAAAGGCAAGGTAAAAATGTCTATTATACCAATACGCGAAGTACATACGCATTATCGAATATGAGAGTTACAATATCTATTATACCAATATGTGAATTAAATATCGAATTATCGGAATATGAGCGTAAAATGTCTATTTAACCAATACGCGAGTAAAGATTTGAATAACGAATATGCAAGAAAATGTCTATTTATACCAATATGTGAGTAAAGTAAAAAAAAAAAGTATGAATTAGCGAATAGAGCGTAAAAAGTCTATATACCAATACGCGAGGGTCAATAGGAATATTAACGAATATGCAAGTTAAAGTCATTATTACCAATACGTGGTAAAATCGAATTATCGAAAGAGCGTTTAAAAATGTCATTATAACCAAAACGAGAAGTAATATTGAAATTAACGACTATGCACGTTAAAGGTTCTTTATACAATACGTGAGTTAGTTTAAATATCGAATTACGAAATGCAAGTAAATGTCTATTATACCAATACGCGAGTAAATACCGAATATAGATATGAGAGGTAAACTTCTATTAATACAAGATGGGGAGTAAAATACAATTATCGAATATGAGCGTGAAATGTCTAGTATACCAATACGCGAGTAAATATGGAATTAACGATAGGGCGGAGTAAAATGTCTATTATACCATACGCCAAGTAAATATCGAATGAAATGATAGAGAGTTAAAGTAAAATGTTCTATTATACCAATACGCTAGTAACTATCGCATTATGCGAATATGGAGAGTAAAATATCCATTATATCCAAATATGTGCGTAAATATCGAATTATAGAAATATGAGCGGTTAAACGTCTCTATGTATACCTATACGTGAGTAAATATCGAAAAACGAATAGACGAGTAAAATGTCTATTATACCTACGCAAGTAAAATTCGATATTAACGAAATATGCGAGTAAAAAGTAAATGGTCTATTATACAATACGACGAGTAAATATCGGAATTAACGAATATGCGAGAAAAGAAAGACACATGTCTACTATAACTAAACGCGAGTTAAATATATATGCGAGTAAACTGTCTATTATACCAATACGTGAGTTTAAATATGCGAATTCACGAAATCTGCGAGAGTAAATGTCTTTATACTAATACGCAAGTAAAGATCGAAGTAACGAATATGCGAGTAAAAATTTTCTACTATACCTATACGCGAGGAAATATATAGGCGAGTAAATGTCTATATACTATAGGCGAGTAAATATCGAATTACCGAAAGATGCGAGTAAAAAGGTCTATTATACCATAATGCGAGAAAATATAAAATTAACGAATATTGCGAGTAAAACGGAAAAATGTCTATATACAAATACGTGAGTGTAAATATCGAATTAACGAATATGCGAGTAAAAATGTCTATTATACTACATACGCAAAGTAAATATCGAATTAACGAAATATATGCAGTAAAATTTTACGATACCTATAGCGAGAAATATATATGGAGTAATAATGTCTATTTATACCTACAGCGAGGAAAATATCGAATAAAAGAATGATGCGAGTAAAATGTCCTTATTACCAATACGCGAAACGTAAATAGCGAATTATCGAATCTGAGAGTAAAAATGTCTATTATACCAATACGCGAGTAAATATATTATGCGATGATAAAATCTATTATACCAAGACTGAGTAAAGATCGAATTATCGAATATGTGAGAAAATGTCATATTTATACCAATACGGAGTGTAAATATCGAATTAAACGAAATATGCGAGTAAAATGTCTATATACCAATAGCGGAGGTAAATATCGAATTAATGAATGAATATGCGAGTAAAATGTTCTATATACCAATACGCGAGAAATATCGAATTTTTCGAATAGGCGAGTTGTAAAATGTCTACATACCAATAGACGAGTAAAATCGAATTATCGAATATTGGCCAGTAAAATGCTCTATTATACCAATACGTGAGTAAATCGGAATAAACGAATATGAGAGTAAAAATGTCTATTATACCAATACGCGAGGTAAAGATCGAAGTGTCGAATATGAGAGTAAATTCTATTATACCAATATGAGTAAAATCTATTAATCGAATTGCGAGTGTTAGAAAATGTCTATTTTATACCAATACGTGAGTAAATATCGAATTAATCGACATCCGCAAGTAAAATGTCTATTATACCAATACACGATGTAAAATATCGAATTAACGAATATGAGAGTAAATGTCTTATACCAATACGCGAGTAAATCAAATTAACAAATATGAGAATATTGCTTGTGAAAGGTTATCATTCATCCACAGGTCATGGTATATATGTTGTATTCAATTAGATTCAACTGGACTTGAAGTATCAAACTGGGCGTTCCTATAAAAACCTCTCTTAGCCAATATCCAATCACACCCTAACACCTGGCTGTGATATGCTAATTGGGATGGTACAGTGGTACATAATTGCCCAGATTCTTGTAACAAGTCCTTCTGAATTGAGAAAGAAGCCAGTCGGATACTAGCGGACAACGTCTTAAGAACTAATTTTCAAGTCCAGTTGATCTAATGATACAACAGATAGAAACAAATCTGAGAGTAAAATTCTATTATACCTATACGCGCGTAAATATCGAACTTAACAAATATGCGAAGTTAAATGGTCGGAATTTATACCAATACGCGAGTAAAATCTCGAGAAACGAATCTGCGAGGGGGGGGGTGTCGTCAGGGGATAATTATCGAATGTTCGAATAGTCGAAAGTTCGGAAAATGGACCCAAACTCGCAAACAACTGTAGATGAGACGTGGAAGAAACATGTTGAAGGCAAAATACCTTCTGCGTTTGAAATAATTTAAATTTCTTGTGTTTGAAAATACTAACAAACAAATGTAAGACTTGTTCTTTAAACTTACTACCATATTACGTAAAATATGCCAATTAAATATGAATCTACATGCAAGAAGCTCAGTGATTGCTTTGCTAACCAAAAGTATTAAATATCATTTAAAGATATAAAGTAATGACAGAAGTTGAGTAGATATCAGGAGTCAGACTGGGTTGTGTTTGCAGAGCATCATGATCATATATCAATTGTGGGACATGTCTATGCATTTAAAACAGTAAAAAAGAAATGATGATAATATCCCATCTTCGCAGTAATACTTGTTTGTAATTAATTATAACACATTACTGATTGTTTAAAAACATAACTATGGGGCAAATTGCAAAAAAAAAAACCAAAGATGGTGGTGGAATGTTTTTTTTAAAACGAAATCAAATTGATAAATGGCGGGGGGAAAACTTCACTACAGCAAAATTTTTATCCATATTTGTATGCCTAATTTAGTTAAGTTAAAGTTTTAGTTTGTTAAGTAAGTTCAACCGAATGTTGACTTGGTATATATAAAGCAATAAATAAAATGTTCTGAAGAATTCAGTAATTTGCAACTTTGGATGTGGAGGTGTAAAAATGTTCTGCCCATGTCTCAGTAATGTGTTTTATCAAACTACAGTAATGGTTATTTCTATTACAGTAATGTGTTTATGCTAATAAACTACAGTAATGGGTTTATTATCATAACTACAATATGTGTTTATTACCAAATACAGTATGTGTTTATTATCTACTACAGTAAGTTAATGTGTGTGTTATCATACTACAGTAATGGTTTATTATCATAATACAAGCAATGTGTTTATTATTCATAAATACCAATCATGTGTTATTTATCATTACTACAGTAATGTGTTTATTATATACTACAGTAATTTGATGATAATAATACAGTAATGTGTTTATTATCATAAATACCGGAATTGGTTTAAGTATCATAATACAGTTTAATGTGTTTATTACCATAACTACAGTAATGTATTTATTATCATAATTACAAGTAATGCTGTTTATTACCATAACTACAGGAAGGTGTTTTCATCTAACATACAGTAATGTGTTTATTACATACTACAGTAACTGGTTTCTTTCATTAATACTAAGGTTATTACCTATAAGTGGGTTATTATCATAACTCAAGTTAATTGTTTATTAGCATAACTCAGTAATGTGTTTATTACATAACTACAGTAAATGGTGTTTATTTTTCCATAAGAACTACATCTGTGATATTATTCATAAACAATACGCAGTAATGTGTATTATAAATGATTTTTTCATACAAGTTTTATTATTCATACAGTAATGTGTTTATTTCAATCATACCTCAGTTATGTTTTGTTACCCAATCTTACCGTTATGGTTTATTTATAATAACTTACAGTAAAGTGTGTTATTATCATAAACACAGGGGATGTGTTTTATTACCCATTTACACAGTAATGTATTATATCATATAATACAGTCATGGTGTCAATCATATCTACAGTGAGGTTGTTTATTATCATAATACCAAAGTGTTATATAAATACAGTTAATGTGTTTATTATCATAACTACAGTATAGTTTTATTACCCAATCTACAGTACTATTGTGCGATGATCAGAACAAAGTAATGGTTTATTATAACTACAGTAATGTGTTTATTACCATATACAGTAATGTGTTTATTATCATACATACAGAATGTTGTTTATTATAAGATATTCACAGGTAATGTGTTTATTTGACAGAAAGTAATGTTTTTATCATCCATATACTACGAGTTAATTTGTTATAATAAAGCTACATTTAATATGTTTATTACCATAACTACAGTTTAATTTATTTATCTCATAACAAACAGTAGTGTGTTTTATTATATACCTTCAGTATGTGTTTTACCATATCTACAGTTATGTGTTTATTATAATAACTACAGTAATGTTGTTTATTTTATCAAACTACAGGGATGTGTTTATCGAATAATCTACAGTACTGGTTAATCTATCTACAGTAAGTGTTTTTATATCATACAATACCATAAGGAGTTTAGTATAAACTACAGCAATTGTTTATATCATAACTAAAGTAATGTTGGTTTATTATTAACTACAGTAGGTTATTATTCATATCTATAGTTAATGTGTTTATATCATAACTCTACGTTAATGTGTTTATTATCATAATACAGTAATGTGTTATTACCATAACTACAGTAGTGTGTGTATCATCATAACTACAGTAATGTGTTTATGACCATAGCTACAGTAATGTTTTATTATCATAACTACAGTAATGGGTTTATTAACATTAACTACAGTAATGTGTTATTATCATAACCACAGTAATGTGATTATTATCATAAATACGTAATGTGTTATTATTATAACTACAGTAATGTGTTTATTACCATAAACTACAGTAATGTGTTTAGTATAATAATACGTATTTTGTTATTAATAATAAATATAGTAATGTGTTTATTACCATAACTACAGTAGTGTTATTATCAGAACCTACAGTAATATGTGAGTATTATCATTAACTAGAAGGAATGTGTTTATATCATAAACAGTATTGTGTTTATTATATAACTATTAGTTAATGGGTTTATTATCCATAACGACAGTAATGTGTGTTATATCATACCTACAGTTAATGTGTTTGTTACCATATCTACAGTATGTTTTATATAATAACTACAGAATGTTGTTATTATTTCCAATTTAACTACAGGATGTTTTATTACCATTTCTACAGTAATG